>NETU01000133.1:106611-140825 GCA_003032515.1 Huntiella decipiens | reverse complement strand
CCCCCCCCCCCTCTCCCGCATCTCGGGCCCAAATGTCCATGCTTCGTCACCATTTAGTGTCTGCAGCAGTTACCTCACAACTTCCGTTCCTTCCCCAGTCATGATTCATCATCCCGAAAAAGGAAACCCCATTAAAAATTCATCCGTCAACAGCCTTGTACTTGGTTAGAATCTGCCGAGACCGTATTGGCTAGAAATCCCTGGAGGCGTGTATCACTGAGGTGTGTCTCTAGGGTTTGCGCGATCGGGAGAGCCAACTGACAAGGGTTTCCACCGCCCGTCAAAATGGACATATGTGGTGAGAAATAAACTTTACTCAACCTATGTAATCAGATTCGCAAAATCATCACATGCCCACCTTCCCCGTCTTGTGCATCCCGCCCGCCACGCCACGTCAAACGCATCGATCCCATTCCCTTTTCTAAATCCCTAAAATCAACCACTCAAGAAACGCCCCCACCATGACAACTCCCCATTAAGCATTGGCCCAGCAAACCCGAAAACCGGCCGCTCCACTGGTCTCCGAAAATCGGCCTCTTCATTGGTAAATCGCCCCCTCTAATTGGTCAATTTCCTTGAACCCATTCAACCCGATCTCCCCCGCAAACGGCCCATGTATCCGCCTATCCGTCACCGCCCCGTACTATTCATCCCGCATATCTCCCGGTCCCGACATCGGCTTCCGATCACACATGTCTCCATAATGCGGCTTAGGAAACCATCCGCACCGCCGCTCCGCTCTTATTAGCATAAGGGTTAGGGTATATACTTTATTACACGAAAATGAAGAAGCCGTCTGTTTTCTTGACGGAAATGACTATTAAGCAAAAAAATACCTACCGACCACGGGCTTTCTAGGCCCCCCGACCTTCTTTACTCCATCTCTCTGGGTATCTCTCCTGTTCCCACTTTTTCGGCGCCGGCCTTCTAAACGGCGTAGGCACTTCCCTATCCATCAATGGGACCTGTTCCGTCTTGACATATTCTTTACGATCGGCAAACGGGTTTGACTTTCCCGGACTGTTACTGAATGCTTCTACTGATACTGCCTTCTTAAGTGGAGAGCTCATGTGAGCACCAAAACTGTTGGGTCGTTCGCCGTTCAGAGTTCCCATTGATGCGCGGGCTTTAAGGGATCCAGGAGAGTCAGTGATTGTGCCAGAGGAAGCCATGACAGGCATGCTCTTCCGAACGCTACCTCCCGAAGCAATCCTTCCAACAGGAGTACTCGGTCTTTCAACCGAAGTTCTTACAATTGGTGCAGTTCCTTTCGAAACTGATGACGCATACCCCGTACCCTCGGGATCAAAGGCCTTGGAGTAGTTGGCATTAGGGTGAACTTGGAATCCTCTTCTCAATAACGTAGTCGGCGCTCCAACAGCACTGCTCATTTGGATTCTGAGAGTCTGGTTCTCCGTCTCTTCAATGTTGGCCTGTGTAGCGGCATCGCGAACAGTAGGGTGAAGACGTGGGTGAACGAACTTGGTGTTGTACTCGTTCATGACTTCCTTGTTGACTATTCCGGTATCCTTGGCTTGTTGTGTATACTGCGCCTGCATAGCAAGCAACATTCCCGAGAAAATAGCTTGAAGAACAAAACAGTTGAAGACGGTGACACTTGGTTGTGGATCATCTCTGCTAATAGGCAAAGACATGATGTAAACCATAACATGCCCCGGCGAGAAGACACCCAAGATTCTCAAAGATAAAGGCAAAGGATCCCAGACAGACAACTCCCAAACATCCCGCTGAGGATCAGGATGCGCGCGATCCTCAGCAGACTCCCCCGACAAAGCGTTCTTGATCGCATTTAGCGGCGTGCTCATAGCCGGCGCCGAAGTTACCGGAACCCTCCGTGCCGAAGTCGTAGCCAAGTCCGTATCGATATCCACATTAAACAATCTGTAAAGTCGAACTCTAGTAAAAGCATGGAGCGCATTCAACAATGACATGGCCGACAATGACCAAACTACAAGACGAGCCTATGAATAAGGGTTAGTATACTCCCATGACGTCAAGAAAAAGGCGCGCTAAACCGGCATGTGAAGCGACAGGTTATCCGTGACACTCGGGACTTACCAGCCAAGAAACGGTATACGAGGACCCGCCGTCGCCGAAGATATCATCCGACTCGCGGATTGTAGCGTTTGCGCGGGCAAGGACAAAAAGGAAGTGGCCTGCCAGACCAATCTTGAGGCCTAGTGACTGAGGATCATATTCGCGGGTTTCGAGTTCTTCAGAGAGCCACAGAAGTGTGTCCATAACATTAATCTGGGCGGTGATACGTTCCCACAAGGGGCGCTTGCGGACGAGGCGCCGGGGAGGCATGGTGGGTGTTGTCGCGGTGTTAAATATTGGGATTCTCCGATAATGGCGACTTAGATATGGTTGGTAAGAAGCGACAAAGTTAAATAGTGTTATGCGATTATTTTGGTGACAGTGTATGTGTCGATGCGATGATTATGGGTGGAAATGGATGCAATTAAAAAACAACAATGAATGAATGAAAACAAAGAATTCGGATGCAATTGATTTTCAAATCAAAATCTTGAAAGAATGTTTAATTACAATCAGTGCAGCCTTATGCCTATCGCTAGGGTAAGGGTCAACTTTCAAAATCTCACAGTATTTATTGGCGCATGCACTGTATCCGTCTCGCAATCGAAAGTAGACGGCAACAGAGACTAGTAAGCCGCGATCAACAGCTGATAAAACATGTCAGAATTTTGGAATATAAAATAGCGCCGTCGTGCGCACTATTCTTCATCGTAATTTCACAATCTCCCCATCGCTTTCGATCATCACCGCCCCCCTCGATAAAACCCGCATCACACAGTGCCCCGCTCACTGTCCAGGCTCACCACATCAGCCCTGTCATCATTGCGCACAATAAGCTTCATTCTCCCTCCTTCCCTTTCGAAACAGCCCCTCATTCATCACCCACCATGGCTTCCGCCGCTGACTCGAAAGACCGCCAATTCCTCGCCGTCATTGGCGATGAGGTACTTACTTTTGCCTTCCAGCGCACTCTGTCGTCGTACTGCTAACATCGGTTGTATAGGATTCCGTGACGGGCCTCCTGCTTGCTGGCATTGGTGTAGGTTGATATCGGATGACGACTTGTCGCATGGAAACTAACGAGGCTTTTTGGATTAGCATGTCACTACTGGAGCTGATGCCCAGAAGAACTTCCTTGTTGTTGACAATAAGACCGAGAACTCTGCTATCGAAGCTGCCTTTGATAAGTTCACTTCGGAGCGGAAGGATATTGGTATTGTCTTGATTAACCAGCACGTGAGTCTTTTACAGCACACCAAACAACTGCCATACAACTGCTACACAAGTACTAACTCGTATTTCTTCCTTAGGTCGCCGAGAGAATACGACACCGCATCGATACGTACACTGCCGCCTTCCCTACCATCCTCGAGATCCCTTCCAAGGACCACCCCTACGATCCCGAGAAGGACAGTGTCCTGCGCCGGGTGCGCCGTCTATTTGGCGAATAAGTCACACAATTACACAACAGAGTTCAATCCCTTTAATACATCGCATCAAACCTGCAAAAAAAACATCGTGATATCACTATTATAAAACACCAAGACAAAAACTCGCTCATTACAACACCCTCATTCCCAAATGCGTTTCAAGGTCCCAACAACTCGGTATTCTACAGCTCGAGTCCCATAAGATTACGGGGGCTGAATGACACGGTTGCCGTGAGGCAAGTGACGGGCTTATCGTCTGCTGTGTAGACGTCGGCCAGGACGGTGTATTTGCCCTATGAATAGATTAGCACGTATTTCGTTGGTCATAGACGGAGTTGAGCTTACAGGAGGGATCTCTTTCGGAAGTTCGACCTCCTTGACAATAGATAGCTTGCCCGCCTTGATGGGGCACTCCATGTCGACATTTTGAAGCTGTTCGCACAAGTCGGCAGTAGTGCTAATAAGGCGGATAAGACCGTACTTGACCGTCAACAGAACATAGGCGCCTTCACCAATATCCTCGTGAACTAGTCCATCAGCCTGGATCGTCAGGGTCTTGCCGCTACATGATGACGTATGTTAGACTCCACATTTGTACTTGATTTGGTACTAAAGAACTCACGGCGAGGGTGGGTTTGGCGACAAATCAACCTTGGTTATAGTGACAAGGTCATCGTTATGCTCCTTGCTACATAACTCGAGCGGGCTATCACCGGGAATCTTGTCGCCGAGCGCGCCGTATTCACTGCGCATCGAAACGCCATCGAACAAGCTGCGGGCAACGGCAGGCGCAGCCATGGCCGTCAAGAGAGCCGTCAGGGTGTTCTTGAGAAGCATTGTTGATGGAAAAAAAGAACAGAAGAAGAAGATTTTAAAGATATAAAAATCAGAGGGGAAAATGGAACAGAAATTGTGTTTGCCGGTTTTCAAAATAAATACAAATACTCTCAACAAGTAAGTCCTGATGCGCCGCAAGTCGCAAATACAACAAGAATGACGCACTTATCAATCTCTCGTCGTCACTCGTTTCTGCGCTATAATATAGAGCTCGAACCGCCTGTAACGTTGAGCTCACTTGCGCGAAAATGGGAGCGCCCATCGCTGAATGCGCTTGGCTGACTGCTGCCTTTCTGCAGTTGGCCGACAAGTCATGGGACACATGGAACAGTATTGCAGAGGCAGGATTTGGGGGAAGCACAATTAAGCGATGTGATTGGCTGCAGTTAACACAAAAGTGGAGACGTTTGGGGGGTGAGGGATAAATTTGGGGGAGGTAAGGGAGATAGCTTATCAACGAGGGTTAATTGAATGCCAATATTTAATATTAGGGTTATATTCAGATGGTCCAAAGGAAGAACAACTACCGGGGATAAGCAGATGAAGCTGCGACGTGACCTGTCAAAAACGCTGCAGCAATTTTGGTAGAGGAGGACAAAGTTCCTGGAGCGAGAAGCACTGAAGGATTAGGAGGGGGAAAAAGTGGGGAATAATCTTTAAAGAGGAAGTACGAAAGTGATTTGAAGATGTGAAGGCGCGAGGAGGGAGGCAGGTAGGCTGACAGGCAGCCAGGCATTGAGAATGCCAAAGCAACAGCACAAAGAGCCTGTCGATTAGGTTCTCGATTGCATGGCAGTTTCAATTCCCAGTCGAGGAAGAGTTTAAGAACAATAAACCCATGTGCATTCTGTAAGACACCGCGTATCTAGACATGCAGCAACGCCTGTCTGACTAAGTCGATACTCTGTTTCGTATCTTTGTTGTTGTTTACAATGCACATGCGCCTGTTGTCAGTACAATCTGTTATCCACATCGAGTCGCGATTTTCCATGGCGCAAATAGAATGCGCTGCGCTGCGTCCACTTGAGTGTTGCAAGCCAATCCCGGTAGTTCTTACGTTCCGTCTTTATAGCACAGTCATGTGAACTGTGTATAGTGCCTTTGACAACATAGAAATACAGTCCAATTCATTTGGTGTCCACACCGTCTTCCTTCCCAACCCTCCAACGCTAGTCCGCTTCCAGCTACAACTCGACAGGGATAATCCCACCCTCCCTCAATCGCCCATTCTCGCTTTGAAATCGACCACCCCACCCCCAAAATTCATTAATCCACTGTAACGCCAGCCTAGCTCAGTGCCTCAGTGGCAGTTCCCAAACAACGTAGCTTCAAGTCTCTTAGCAAGAGTTTTTAGCGCTTTCCCGCCACTGAAAGGTGACACTGCCCACTACAAAGTGGCCTAAAAAACCCCACTGTTCTTCTTGGCCGCAGCTGCTAATGGCTTCCGGATTGGTCGTTACTTCTCGGTGTGGCCTGGCTCTTGCTCGCTCGCTCACTCGTTGGTTGGCTGTCTTTGGCTAGTCGTTCTACACTGCTCTGCTCTTGCCCGTTTTCCTCCTTCTGACTGGCCTTCTACCTTCCGTTCTTCGTGTCTGTCCTGCGATTCCCTTTCCTGCTCCTGTCCCCTCTTTCTCTCTTTCTCCGGTTTCTCTATTCTCTAATTGTCCTGCTTCTTGTGGATATTACGAATTGACTGTCATTGCCGTTCTTCGTTTTTATTCTTATCATTCACGGGCTTTGTATTCTATATTCTCACGCTTCTCTTTACATTTACGCTTGAAGACGTCTGATTGTTTTTACGTTTTATCGAATTACTCTTCCGTTCCAAGTTACGCTTTATACAGTCTATTTTCTTATACCTGTTCAAACCTTCTGAATATCAACGTTAATCGAACCTTCTCAACCTCTACCGCGTTCGCCTTTCTACTTCTCGCTCCTCAATCGACATCTCAAAGTTTACAGTCGCGCTTCTTTGACCGGAAAACTTGGTGATCTTGTTCTCTACACCCAGTCTCATTCTTCGACCTAGCCTATTGCGCGCTCTTTCCACAACTATTATCGACGCGCCCCGAGTTTCTATTCTTTCCTTCGGTCACGCTAGTTCATTCAACCCATTTGCCAACTCCACATTCGCCGCTTGTCACCGAGAGTATCAATAGTCTGCCAATAAGGACAGGCGCCGCGATGCTATTGTGTCGTCCGTTTGCATAATCAGTTCATTCATCAATCTTTCGATCTCTCTATGATGATGGTCGAGAAACCGGATCCGCTGGCTTCACAGCACATATCACACAATCATTCACATCCAACCCCCGAGACGTGGCCTCGAGAAGCCTCTTCCAGCAGCCGAGCACCCGATGTAATTGACACGGCCGAAGAAGAACCCTACACAATCAACTGTATCTGCAAGTACACGATAGACGATGGCAACACAGTTCAATGTGACTCTTGTGAGGCCTGGCAACACATTGGCTGCTTTTACCCTGATAATCCGACAGAGGTTCTACGTAACGAGTCTTTCAACCACAAATGTTCAGTATGCGAACCACGACCACTCGACAAACAACGGGCTATTTCACGAATGAGGAAATTCCGGAAACGCGCCGGCGACGATGACGACGAAGAAACCTCGGCACCGGCTGATAAGAAAACTAAACGTACAATGTCTAAGAGTAACAAGAAAAAGCCGAAGACAACGGAATTATATCGTAACTCGGCTGAAGACCACCCCCATCCAGCCAAAGACACGACCCACTCTCACAAAAAATCAAAATCAACACACAAGTTACCAACAACTGTAACTGTTGCGGTTCCTCCTCCAGCAAAGCGCAGCCCTTCTTATGGCAAACCACCAAGTCCGGCTTCAACACCACCCGACGCCACAGCCGAGTTTAAATCTATGCGGTTTAGCGAAGACATTGACGCCACCATGTTGACCGAGGACGACTCCGACCGACCAGGGAATGGCTACCACGACGCCGACATCTTTAAGCTGTTGAAAAATTGGATTAGCGATCATGAAGCTTTTGCTGTAGCTACTGGCCAGTCATGGGATGATGTTATCCGTCTAGCACCAGCTCAGGGATTGCGGCCGTCACCTAATGCAGCAGTTGTTGCGCGACCCACCAAGGTTGGAGCTAACCAGGCGCCACAACATATTTTGACTTGCCAGGGCGATATTCCAATTGATACGCCAGTTATGGAACTTAGCGGTACTGTATCTATGCAGGAAACATACTTCAATGCCCCCGAGAACAAATGGGGTATTTACCATACGCCGTTACCACGAGTTTTCCTGCACCCAAAAATTCCATTGTGTATCGATGCCCGGTCTCAGGGTTCTGATGCCCGTAACGTCCAACGCAGTTGTCGCCCTAACCTCGACCTCAATACTTATCTCCAGGGAACTCGGTTACGTTTCTGGTTAACGACTTCCAAGGAGTGCAAACAAGGGGACGAGCTCACATTACCTTGGGATTTCAAACTCCCTGGCGACGACACCAAGCGCGTGAACCAGCTTCTCGGTCTCAATGGGGAGGAAGCGCTTACAGGCCCTTCATTCGATGTCAAGGCATCCGAGTTTGCTGAACGGTCTCGATGGATTGGGTATGTCCTGGGTGAACACGGTGGATGTGCTTGTAAGCTTGGTGATGAGTGCGCATTCAAGCGCTTCTTCAAAACATTCCAGAAGCATGTGTCTGGAGGTACTAGCATGACACCACCAAATCGGTCGCGCGCAACTTCATTAGCTAAACGGAAGACACCCTCAAAAAGCAAGTCTCCAATAACTGAGCACCCCGAACCTGCCAAGCACAGCCCAACAAGACCGCTCACGAGTGGTCTCGATGCTACGGGTATTCTTACAGAGCCAACGGATCGGGATAAGCGGAAGGTTGCCATGGTGGAGGATTCGTTTCGGAGAATGGAGCAGCAGCCACCCAAAAAGAAGAAGCGGGTGTCATCAGATGGATCACAGGGGGCGAGCAAGGCCAAGGCGAAGGAGGCGTCTGGGTATACGGATGCTGGAACTATGAGTGGCAAGTCCCCAACGCCGGCTGCAGAAGGCTCTAGATCAGACAGTTCGGCAAAGTCTTCGGCTTCATCTTCCCCAACAAGCGTCATACGTGTCCGCAAGGCGACGTACGTTGATGCCACAACACAGACTGATCCGGGTCCTGACGACCTTTATATCCCACCAAAGAACCCCACACATCCACCTCGGAGGGTTGTTTCTCTCGCTGAGCGGCTCTTGCGGTCCAAGAACCAACAGCTTAGAGCTGAAGCCGAAGAGAAAGCCCGACGGGCCAAGGAACAGGAACAGGCTAAAAAGGAGGAAAATGTCGAGACAAAAATAGATATCAAGCCTTCTTCTGCGGTTTTGGCTGCTGTTTCTACTGACAGCGCCGACCTTGTTTCGCCCAAGACGACAGTTGTACCACTTCCTATTTCCGAGGCTACTGTCGCTCCCAAGACTGAAGCGGTTGTTTCGACGCCAGCTGTGGAAATAAAAAAGGATGAAGAAACGGAGGATCAAGTTATGACGGATGCCCCTATCGTTACTATTAAGCGCGAGGATAGTCCCGTCGTGCCTATTGCAACTTCGGCGCCCTCGGCCTCTGAATCTTCAGGTCCTGGACCGGTATCTGCTGTTGTAGCACCGATCATCCCGAAGAAGAAGCTTAGTTTGAGTGACTACCGCAAACGCTCGGGGGCCAAGGGCCCAAGTAAGTTGGCATCCGCGGAGGAAGCGGGTGATGAAGCAGCTTGATGACGATTTTCATGGATGGCGCACTTTGTATATAGATACCTTGTTTTGTTTTGTTCGGGAAGGAATAGGGATTAAATACCAGGGAATGCCCACGGTACTAGGGCGGTTATTGGTTATTGAATAGCAAACAATTATGAATCAATCACTACGGAATCTATATAACAAACATGTGAAAGACGCCAGCGTCTAAGGAAGGGTCATGCTCCGGTTGTCCTCGGTAAAGACCAGAAGGGCAAGTTGATGACGGATGAAAAGGCCAGTGAGGCCCAGAGCGAATTGGAGGCCAGTAACTTCGACAGCCAGTTGAGACTCGGACATGGGACCACGGAGTACAAGCCACAGGTTAAGCAGGGTAAGGTTGCTGTTCGCCACGATCTGGCCCTTCTCGTCACGCTCAATCTTGACACAATGAACGGCCTCCAGGATAATCAACATAATCTCAATCAACTTGATAGGCTTCTTCTTTTCCCAAACGGCCATGGATGGTCTTAAAAGGCCAGACTCGACATGAAGACTTGGCATGCGATGTCTAGGACAGGGAATAAGACCGAAGATCTGCGGGGTCGAGAACAAGAAATTGAAGAGCTGGGGAGTTAACAAGAGGAAGAGAGTCTTGGTGAAGTGTCCGAGGATTGCAACTGTCGCGAAGAGCATACCCGAGAAGTAGCAGTATGTGTCGCCGACAAAGACGCGCGCCGGGGCCCAGTTGAAGCGGAGGAGGGCAAGGGAGGTGCCGATCCATGGGAGGAGGAGGTACAAGGAAAATAAGTGGGTGTTTAAGGCGGGAGGGGGCGGCGATGGCGAGAGGAGGTAGAGGGCGTCGTTGAGGGTGATTAGGAGGGCTATCACCACGCATTGGGAGACTTCGATGCCGTTTATCCCGGCTAACATGTTGATTGATTGAGGGCAGAACATGGCGAGCATGGACATGTATACGTAGTATAACGGACCGAGATGTAAAAGGGACCCAAGGAGTGGACGGAGGAGTGTCGGGGTGGTGATGGAGGTGACATTGTATGTAGTGAAGTAAACGACCAAAAGAGGGATGGAAGCAAGACCTGGAATCCACCACTTATGTCTCCATCGGAGATCAAACAAGTCATCTGCAATTCCTAAAAGCGCAATGCACTGCAACGAGATAATCGCCGAGAGATAACTCGCCAATCTCGAATACGGAAAGGATGAAAGCGTCCGACCAAAGTTAACAAAGACATCCGGGTCCGTGGTATCCGGCGCATCCGTCACTAAATCTCCCAAAAAGGGAAACGGGATAAAACAAATCACCGTGATGATATAGACCACCGCGCTCAACGCACCCAGACATTCTGGGATCTCGGGCTTCTCAACCTTGCATAGATCACGGCCGCGGAAGCCGGCGCGGAGGAATGTAGGGGAGAGGAGCGGGATGAGATGGTGGGTTACTAGGAAGGCGAGAAGCGAGAGACCGAGAATCGCGGGGACGGGTTTCCCGGTTATTAGGAGGGCGGAGGAGAGGATGGTTAGCGGGATGGATATGTTCCGGGGGAGACGTAGCGGGTCTCGCGTGGGCGGTGGTGGTGGTGGTGGAGAGGCCATGGCGATGCCGGGGAATTAGGAACGTAAACAAGGACACAAAACGAATGGATAAATAAGGACACGAAACGAATGGATTGCGAAAAGTAGATGGTGGTATGTGAGGTTGGCGCATGCCATGGCGTTATATAAGTCGCAAACTAGATGCCAGGTTTCAAGAGGCTTTGCGCGTGGCGGCTGGTGGCGGCTGGCGCGTGTGGGCTATGCAGGCACTTTAACCTGTTATGGACGGGGCGGTGGGGCGGAGTTTGCCGAGGCTGGGCTGGGGATGGGCGTGGTGGCGATGGATCTGGTTGGTGGTGGGGACACTATGTTGGTGGATTTGTTGGAGATTGTGGTGGTGTTGATGATGGTGGTTGGGCGGGAGTTTATAGTCGTGACTTATGGGAGTGTTGATAATACCCTAACCCTCTTGATGGGACGGTTTCCTATTTGGGTAGGAAACTTGGGGGATTATCGTGATGGGAAGGACCTGGGTGAATTGTGCTCTTGGATAGAGACACGTGATGGACTAGGTGGTTAAGACCTCCAACCCTTCCATATTTGTAATATATAGTTCTCGGTACAGCTATGCATCGTATACACTTGCCGGGAAGTGCATCTTGAGTTCAATGTGTCCTAGCCGTGGTCAAACAGGGCTTCTGAGTTTCCGAGGAAAGACGGAATTCCATATCACGTGATGGATATAGATATTAACTCCTCTTCACTTAGAAGTGTTTTGTAAGTGTTGATAAGGAGATTGCAGTAGAGAGAGTCATACACACTATCACAGGGTTGTTATGGCCAGGCACTTTCATGTGTACATCGTTATGTCAGGTGGGAGTTGTCTTGCCTTGGTTCACGCTACACAAAGCTGCCTATACCCCAAGTGCCACTTTATCATTCGTCTCAACCTACCCACAAATGTATTCCAGAATTGAAACTACCATTTGTTATTGGCCTTCAGATTTGGTCTTTACTCCTATTTGATCCCGACTTTTGAATCACAAATCGAATACATTCTAGCGTATTGAAACTAGAGTTTCTAGAAATTCACCTCCTGCTTTCTTCATATCTACTATTTACACAGAACTGCGATTTTATCAACGGCTTTTATCTTGAACTGACCAACATGGCGTTGCCCCCTCAAAGACTTCCGTACCGAACGCCCGATCCCGGGTTCAGCATCATCCGGCTGATGCAGGCGGCATGGAACATTGAAGACAGAGAGATTGCTCATCGCGGTAGGTGAATATACCTTGTTGTTTGATGAACACGGCTAACCGGTTTTAGTGCCCTTTTGCATCGACGTTTTATACCATATCGCCAAAGACAAGAATACTCCATCCCAATACGGCGGGGAAAGTCTGAGAGCCGATTTGGACCTCATCAAAACATTTGTTGACACCCATAACGACAAACATAAATACGCCCCTCTTTTCACGGCACTTAAGCTCCTCCCTAGCCCCGAGATGGCCGAGAAGGTTCTTAAAGACCTGGTAACAGCCTACATGACCTTTCCCGACGTGCAAAGCTCGGAAGATTCAATGAGTCGGTCTCAAGTTACAAGATGGATTCGTCTAGTGAAGAACCTTACCCCGCTGGTATTTGATGTTCCCGAGTTTCATACCACATTGTTGGGAGATATGCCGGAGCCTCTTGGGGATATGACGGCGAGAATTCATGAGTTGTGCGTGGAGAATGGTCTTTACAAAAGACAGTGGGCGGGCTGGCCGGAAGAACCTAATCGCCAGTTAATCACCCACTTTCTAATCGGAATTGTCCCCAAGATTGTAGAGGTTGCCAGGGGAGAATACGGTAGACGTCATCCCCAGAGGCGGGCAATTTCCTTGCCGAACCGTCCCGTGGGTGGTGCTGAAGAGAGCTGGCCAATGGAGTTTGCCATCTTAAGAGGCAATGCTAAAGACCTCTACAACTGGAACAATATTCTCGTCCCCACCAAGATTATGACGTCCAAGGAACATGAAGTGTTGGCTTGTATCGATGTGGCTACCTCGGTTGAGCAGGTGTTGATTAGCCAGCAGAACCGGGATTTCGCATTCGGTCTTACACTTTGTGGTGCTAGAATGCGGTTGTGGATGTTTGATTGTAATGGGGCTTTTTCTTCCGTAGGTTTCGATATTAACCGTAAGCCGTTTACTTTTATTGCGACGATTGTTGGGTTATTCTTCACTCGGAATGGTTGTCATGGTTTTGACCCGCGAGTCACGGAGTTTAACCCTTGCTTTGACGGTGGTCCGGTAGTCTTTTATGAGAGGACCAACCAAGGACACAGTCAAGTTCCAAGCCCGCAAGTGATGCGGTATGTTTGTGACGACCTGATGTACAGACAAACAAATTTCCTAGGCAAGGCAAATAAATGCTGGTTGGCGAGTGCTCCTGGGCTGAAGAGGAAACTCGTGATTAAACGGTCCTGGCTACAAAATACCAGACAGTCTGAAGTCAACTTTTTGACACGAGCGAGAGAGTGTAGCATTACCCATGTTTCGAGACTTGCCGGGGACCAGATTGTACGTGATCAAGACGGTATTGAGAGGGATGTCGCCGGGAGTATCCGGCAGTATCTCCCCGTTCAGAACGGTATAGTCAAACAGGCGAATCTCAAAGACCGACTTTTTTTATTTGATAAACGGCTAGGCAACCCGGTTTTCCACGCAGGATCAGGCTTGACGCAGATTGAAGAACCCGAAGCACACTGCTGCTGTGTCTCTCAAAGCGGAGATGTCCTAGCTGCCCAGGGACGTAACCCCGCCTTTATCGTCCGTCGTGACACAAACCGGAAGCAACGGAATATCATCCTTTGTGACTGGGGCCATGAGATCCAATACGCCAGTTCCCCAGCTGCTGTCATCAGGGCCTTGGAAGGGGCAATTAAAGGACATCGGGATTTATACGTCAAAGCGGGGATCCTCCATCGAGATATTTCGCCGCGGAATATCATTGTTAGTGAAGATGGCCAGTCATCTAAGTGGTTCGGATTCCTAATTGACCTCGACAACGCCTACCAAATGCCCCAAGAAGGCCACCCCGAAAGGAACCGAAATGCGCGACTCCAGGTCACGGGAACGGCCCCCTTCATCGCGACTGATGTTCTAGGGGGGGCAGTCCATGAATTCTGGCATGACATTGAGTCGTTCTTCTGGGTTCTCTTCTTGCTAATGGTGAACTACACGGGGTCTAAAGCGGACCCGGAAACCAAGTATCTAGGGACATATCACCATTGGTACATGCTAGACCATAAGAAACTGAGGGAGCAAAAGATACTTGCTCTTGAGACGGCTACGTTTAACACGGTTGTGGGGAGGGAGGTCACGGTGTATTATAAGGTGTTGATACCGGTTCTGAAACGGTTGAGGTTGTTGATTTTTGGGGGACAGGAGGAGCCGCATGGGGTGGAGTTGTATGATGAGGTTATTGGGTTTCTTCATGAGACACATTTGAGATTGATGAATAAGAAGGACGAAGGGGAGTGTGTTGATGGGTGAATAAAGGAAGTTCTCTTTCAGGTTAGACTTGGGTCAAGGTATGTACACACATAGTTAACCGGTAACACAAACCAGGGCTTGATCCAAGACAACACCAAACCAATATATATACTACCAATCCGTCTACCCCAAAACCCACCTAACCAGAATGGCCATCTTAATCTGTCTAAAGCTTCCAGTCCAAGCTGAATCCCTAACAACCCCCTTCTGTCCATCCATCTCAGTAATAACCAGTAAATCCACATTCTCTCCTTGTTGTCCTAACATATCTCCCCTCTGAACATCCAACCACCACCAATATCCGTCAGTTTCAAACTTAACCAAGTCCCCGTTCACTCGAGTCAAGACAGCAACTGGGTTTGTCTTGTCATGTGCACAGAGTCGTGAAAAGATGATTCTCACGGGAGTACCGAGGGATATGTTCTTTGTACATGGGAGGAGAGAACTAGGTTTGAACGCGTGAGCGTAAAAGTCCGTCATTAACACTGGTGGATCTCGAGTGATGTATTCCTCCCAGCTCATAGTTTTTCCTCCTGTGAGATACTGTTTCTCGTCGTCACGTGGGAAATGCGATAATGCGAAATCTCCAGTGTCCATGGTGAAATGCCACGGTGCAAAGCCCTTGACGAACCCCGTAGTCGGGTTACCACTTCCCGCGCCCCAACACGAATCAAGTAAATGGATATTCCCCCCCGGCAAAACCACCGAATTCCACGCATGACCCGTCGGATTCCTCGCCGGCGCCGTCATCGAAGGTGTATACCCCACTCCCTTCCCATGTCCCGACACAGTCTCAACCGTCAACCCCGCATGGCGTCCTAACTCTGTGAATAACGCAGCATACCCCGCACATACAGCACGGCCAGACCGAAGGGTAGTCAGGGCGTCTTGTGGTGGGTGGCGACCACTAGTGAAGGCATCCCAATCGTAGGCGACGTTGTGATGAAGCCAGGTGAATAGCGCGCGGGCTTTCTCCAGTGGATGCGAAAATGGGGAACAGAGAGTTCGGGCGAGATCGGCGATGGGGTTGGCGGTTTGCGGGATGGGCGTTTGGCTGGCGTGGGTGTCTGGAGCGGAGAAGTCGTGGCAGCTGGGACAGATGGTAGCTAGTGGTGGGGATGTCATGGACGATAGGGAAAATGAAGGTTTTGTAGCTAGCGGGATAGGCGGCGGTGTATCCACTACAGCCACCGGTGCTGAAAGATTCCTCAACGGCAACGATGGTCGCCCAGGTAACGCTGGCGGTGCTAAAGCTCTTTGAGGTGAGCTATCCCTCTTAGCTACCACAGGCGCGGTGACATTCCTCTCAAGCTTCCCAGGCCGCCCAGGTAACGCTGGCGGTGCCAAGACCCTCCGAGGTGAAGTATCTCTCTTAGCTACCACCGGCGCCGTAACATTCCTCTCAAGCTTCCCCGGCCGCCCAGGTAACGCTGGCGGTGCTAAAACCCTCCGAGGTGAGCCATCTCTCTTAGCCACCACCGGTGCCGTAACATTCCTCCCAATCATCCCCGGCCGCCCCGGTAACGCCGGCGGAACATCCCTCGCAACCAACGCCACAGGACCATTCCCCATCGTAACCCTCCGACTCGGTAAACTAGGTGGCCCGCCTACCCTCTTGGGCGGTAACGGCGGTAACTCCGTTTCTCCAAACGCCGGCGGCAGACTTCGTAGTCCGGTATCCGTTTTCCGAACCGGTAGTGGCGGTTTTACATTATTTCGAACAGGGAGGGGCGGGGGCGGTTTTGGAGATTCAATAGCTGCTGGTTTGCTGTCTCTTCGGGGTGGTAGTGTGGGCGGCGGAGGGGGAGGCGGAGGCGGCTTTCCGCGCTTAGGGACGTCTTTAGCGCCATTCGCGGCTGTCGCGGTAAAGTTCTTTTGCCCATTTAGCGCGGCAATTCTCTCTGCCAAGGTAGAAACCTTTACTTCCTCCATTCTAACCCATCAATTCAACGAAAAAAATAAATCTTCGAAAAGAAAAAACAAAGGTCTCCATCAAACTTAAAACACCCCGGACTCCCCCTACATAAAGATTCAAAAATACAATTCCCATCCATCCATACAATTGTCACAAATCACAGCCACCTTTGCCAGCCACGTTTCTGCCGCTTTACCCGATTTCCTGATAGTGTAGGGTTAGGGTGTACGCGTTCATCACGGGTCGCGGATTATTCGAGAGACGGGGAAGAGAGGCTTGAGGAACGGAACAAGAAAGATGTCGGGAGGGTCTCAGGGTACGTCGCTTAGCCAGGCGGCTTATAAGAAGAAGGATGGGTTTTTGAGTTTAGCGGGGGGGTCGACATTGGTTACGTGGACGGCAGCGCCCGGGACGGGACCGCCGGGGTTGACGATTGTGATTTCGAATATTACGAGTGAGTTGAATGCTGAAGAGATTGATGAGGAGATAGCTAACTAACCGGTCTAGACCTTCAACAAACCCCCGATTCAAGTCCCAAAGCCATGTTGAAAATCTTCGCAAAGGGTCCTAACGGCGGCGAGCCAACGCCCTACCTATTCCACTTCAACTCCCCCGTAGCGGCCCGGAACCAAGCCAACGCCTTCAAAGAGGTTCTCTCCACCCTCATAACCACGGCGCGCGCCGGCTCCCCATCAACCGGGGTTCCCGCCGCCGCTGCTCCTGAAGGATCCGCCTCCGGTACAATGGCGTTTTCGGCCGCCGTGAATGGGGCGCCGGCGAAAAATGCCGTTATGGCGAAGTATTTTGATGATGGGCTTTTGAAAATGGATATTGAGTTGCAGCAGTCTTTGATGAAGAAGGATCGCGCTTTGCATCAGACTTATATGGAGGCGAGAAGGACGAAGCCGACGGGAATCAGTGATGGGGCTTTTAATTCGCAGTTTTGGAGCACGAGGTGTCATTTGTTGCGCACACATGCCGTGGATATCCATCAGAAGAAGGGCGCTTATAACGTGCTTTCTACCATTAAACCCAAGACTATAGACGGCGATCTCAAACTCAACATGTCCAAGGATCAAATCCAACTAATCCTCTCCCAACACCCTCTCGTCCGCCGCATCTTCACCGAACACGTCCCCCCGCTAAGTGAACCCGTCTTCTGGTCCCGCTTCTTCTTATCCCGCCTAAGTAAACAACTGCGCGGCGAACGAATCACCGACCTCGATAACCGCGACGCCCTCTTCGACGCATATGATCCGAAAGATGACATTCTCCCCGCCACCAGTACTTCGGGAGGCGTCCCCGCGGTTATCAATGTTGAAGCGAATATGAAGGATCGGGGCGGCGCTCCAGGGGGGAATCGAGCGGATGTGGAGATGAGACAGAGGGGGGATGTCCCGGTTGTACGCACAGTGAATTCGCTTTCTTCAAAGATTCTTTCGCATGTTACACCGGCCGATACGGCGGGGGATATCCCCACGTGGCATGAAATCCAACTTCATGATCTCCTCGCGGATAAAGAAGCTACGCGGATCCCCTTGGCAATCACGGAGCAAAGTCACCTATTTGCGAAAAGTGCCCGGGTAGCTGTTGACGAGGGTGGATCGACGGTTAGTCTGTTTGCCAACCAAGACGTCTCAAACGTGCTAGATTGTTTCCGCGGTGAAGCGGCTTGTCTAAAGGGGTTAGATCTAGCAGCCATGTTATCCAATGACGGACTCATCCCCGAAGACACCGAAGGCGACATTCTAAAAGAGTTGATTCCCCCCGCTACCCTCCCCGACCTCTCTCTTCCGGCCTCACTCGCCGAAACAACCACGCTAACCCACGCAACTACAATGGAATTCCTCTCGCAATTCTGGTCTGCGTACCTCTCTGGCTCTGCCACCCGCGCCTCGGACCTCCCCACGCTCCTGGAATCCCTCCGGCGTTCGGCCGAGCGTATCGTCTCGGTTTCTGAACAGGCGGAGGTAGAACGGGATAAGGAAATCGAGGTTAAGAAGAATGAAATTAGGGAATACTATAAACGGACGGGCAAGAAACTTCGCTGGAGAGCGGATACGGTGGGCGGGGGAAGGAATGCTGTTTTGGTGGTTATGAATGTTGTGAGGGGGGCGTTGAGTGCAGCCGAGCAGGAGTTTCTAAAGGCGGTGGAGAAAGAGAGAGAGAGGATTGCGTTGGAGGAGGGAACAGTTTGATTCCTTATTTTACTTAATAGATACTATCTTACAATCACACCTTCTTACTAACCTGTAAATCTTCCGACTCCAACAACCCACCACCAAAACCGACGCCCTTCCGTCTTCTCTTTTCGCCAGGCCGCCCGTGTGTCGCGTAGAACTTGCGGATATTCTTCATGCCTTCCTGGTCTTCCGCAACACTTGCTCCAATTTCTTTCAGAGCTGCTTTAAAGTGTTTATCTAATAAAGTTCTCCTCTCTGGCATCTTCCCACTTTCCACGTCCTCCTTGACAGCCGCCATTGCGGCGGCTACACAGAGATTCTTCAGGTCACTTCCCGAGTATAAATTCGTCGTCTTTGCCAGCTCCTTTATGTCCACGCCCTCAAGTCGTTCACCACGTAGTAAAATTCCCAAGATAGCTTCTCGATCGTTCAAGCCGGGTAAATCAACCAGGATCTTCCTCGGTAACCTCCGTAACACGGCTTCGTCAAGATCACTAGGCCGATTAGTAGCCACCATGATAAACGCATTAGCCCCCGCTACACCATCCCACTGGCGAAGAAACTCATTGATTACCTCCCTATGCGAGCCACTCTGGGTGCCTCCACGAGCGGCGAGGAGCGCGTCGGCTTCGTCTATGAAGATTACCAGTGGGGATAGTTTCTTGGCGAGTGTGAAGACGGCGGCTACGTTGCGCTCGCCTTGGCCTACCCACATGTCATTGATTGAGGAGCCAGAAACCTCAAGCATATGGGCGCCCGACTCAGCGGCTACAGCCTTTGCGAGGAGTGTTTTACCAGTGCCGGGTGGCCCGTATAGTAAAACGCCCGGAATCCGCTCGTGGCTTAAAACGCCGTACGTGAAGGCCTTGGGGTGTTGTAAGGGTAACATAGTCAGCTGCTTAATAGCCGAGATAGTCTCCTCTGGTACATGGACGTCTCCAAAGCGTGTTATAATCTTACTTGCGTCAACGAGGCCACCGACTAGTTTCTTCTCATGTTCATCGAGATCGGCCATGTTGAGACCGGCGATGCCGCCTTTCCCACCGGATCCTTCGTCGTCGTCACCGTCGTCCATTCGTCCGCGGGCGCGTGTTGCACTTGCGGTTGTTGTGCCCACTGTGGCATTCTGCGTGGTGAGGACGGGTCGGATGGGGACTTGGAGGGTTTCAATTGGGAATCCGGCTTGGGCTGAGGATGTTCCTCCATTCCCAGGGAATCCACCACCCTCCTTCTCTTTCTCGGCCCAGGCTTTCTTCTTCCCCGTTTCTGATAATAAAGACCCAGAGTCTTCCAGTTCCTTGTATACCCTTTGTAACCTCGCTGTGCCCTCGGCATAGAAACTCCCCTTCAATCCTAACAATCTCGTCGCCAACGCTTGTAACTCGGTATGTGGAAGGATACCCGTCGTCAATGCCGTGTCATAATCCTTTCCAAGATGTCCCCGTAACTCGGTAAATAACCTCTTCAAAGGCATCTTCAATGTCTCCCGTGACCACCATCTATACTCCTGCTTTAACCCTTCCAGACCCTCCTTCCACTTCTCTAATGCGGCAAACGGTAATTGACTGGTTAACCAATGTTCGTCGACTTCGCCTGATAAATCACCAATCATGGTTCGTAAGTTGGTACAATTCTCCGTGAGGAAGTCGATCTTCTCACTTCCCGCCCATTCGACATAGTCCAAGGCTAAACGTCCTTCTGCTTTAAAGGGGATTAATGTCTCAGTGGCAGCAAGGTCTTTAAGTGTTCTGATGTATCCCTCTTCTCTCCGTCTAGCAGATGATGTTCCCAAAAGAACAATTCTTCGGCCGCCTGAGAACCACTGTTTATCAACCATTTCTCTTAAGCGATTGACCACCACAGCTCCCTCCAAAGTCATATTCAACTCCACGTAATCATCCACATGTAAAATAACCGGGCCATCCCCCTTAACAGAGCCCAGAATCCCTTCCAGCGCAGCTTTCAACTTCATGGACCCCCATCTCCCCAATGATGGTAACACATAGCCTCCGGCATCTTCCCGGATCTTCCTTAATTCATCATCCAATGCATCCTCCGCAATGTCCTCTCCATAGCGTTCCAACATCAACTGTGACAACCGTATACTCGCCGGACCATCCAGATCCGTCTGTTCCGAAACATGCGGATGTGCCCCTCCAAGGTATCTCTCCAAATCACTCGGGATCGCCAACGCCCCATTATGCAAAGCCGCCGTAAACCCCATAAGCGAGAACGCCCCTCTCTTAAACGCCAAATCCTGTCCCAAGAACCTCCCCACCACCTTGGCCAACGATGCCGCCGAAACAGTAATAAGATGCGCTCCTAAACTCTCTGCCAAATGTCTCGTCAAAGCCTTTGTGAACCTCTTCCCCGCATACTTGCCCACTGTAACCAACGGAATGGGTCTCCGGAATCCCTCTGTTCCTTCACCTGAGAGGCCGTGAGGTCTGGCGGCAAATAACTCTGCGAATAGCGTCTTTTCAACTTCCAAGACGTCTCCCACGGCAGTGGACCGACCAGGACCATCGGGGAATAGTGGATGTTTCTGAATGACTAATTCCGGCATGACGACTGCAGGACTCTGTGACGCGCCAATACTAGATACCTCTATTGTCTCGTTATCGTGAACGTCTTCAATACGACAGAAATCAGAGGCTTCCCCGGTTTCTACGGCTACTGAGGAATCTAAATCCCAATTCGCCGGTGCTGACTTCTTAATTGACTTGAGTGTCTCTTCAATATGGCAAGGAACATTCTCGCCACCGGCATAGTACTCTTTAAGAACGTGGCCAGCCGATAAGGATAATAATGCGGCCCTTCTAGCAATTGACGCAACAGGCGGTAATGGCGTCGTAATTGTCCCATCAAACGAAGCCAAGTCAAAATGCATAAGATATCTATCCATTTTAACCTCTGTTTCTGACACTTCTGACACTTGTGACAAATCTGACGACTCTAATGACGTATTCTCCATAGGCTGTGTTGTATCCGTTGTCCTCGCCTTCAAGCTTTCCAACGTCCCATAAAACTGCTGAACCCACGAAGCCTGTAATTCTCTCCAATCTTCAATAGGCCTATTCGTATCTCCTCCAAACGGATCATACAAAACCACATTGTCCTTGATAAACTCCTCTGGCACTTCAAATTCCGGTACCTCAATTTCAACGGTGACTCCCCGTCTTCTAGCCTCTCGTCGGATAATTCCAGTTCCTCTTCTGACACTTGGCAATGTCGTCCCTGTTGACTTTCCAACTGTCCCGGTAATATCCTCGTCAACGCCCTCCGTCTTCCTCCGGGAAACACTCACGTGGAAGCCACGAACATGGTCTGCCACGGAAAGTCGTCTTGTCTGACTGGCTGGTCTTGCGAGAATCTGCCTGGCTTGGCTAATCAGTCTATTCCGACTACTTTGCATGTCGACAAGTGCAAAGAACAAGAAAATATGATAAAAAAGTAGTCAATATCTTTTCAAGAAAAAAGAGACCCCTCACCAAGTAATGAGAATTTCGGGTATTTAGGATGATTTGGGATTACTAAGCGACTTAGGGTTTTGTGACACATTTCACCGATAGCTATGTAGATGCATATATTTTAAGAGACAAGAATCTAAAATCATGATTCATTTTGTATTTAGACTTTTTAAAGGGAATATGGTGAATAAAAGCAAGATAGGGAGAACTGTGATGAACGAGAGTACGAAGTGAAAAAAAAAGAGAAAACAACGGGAAAACACAAAAACCACCAAAGAAATAAAAAGCTGGAGAATGAGTGATAAAAAAACCTCGGCCGACAGTTCCAGACCTATCGGATCAAGTCATAATCTAGATTCTGGACATTAAGACGACGAAACAACCCACTTGCGCTGAACGGTAATGTTGGTATCTTCACCGTCCTTACCGGTAAGTTCGGCCTCGGAAGAGTGAGTACCCTGGGAGTTTCTGCTCTCAGCACGGGCGGTCTCGTAAGTGTAGCCAACTTGCATGTTCTCAGCATAGATAGTCTCCATGGCAAAGGTATCATTGTTGGTCTTCTTAGGCTTAGTACCAGAAGAACCGAAGGTCTTGAGATCAGAGGGGATAGCACTGGACTTGGCAGCCTCGGTACGACCACCGAGACACTTGAAGTGGGTGGTGGGACGAAGCATAGGAAGAGAAATGCAAAGAACACCAAGAAGGGGCTCAGTGGCAGAGAGGAAGGAGGCGTAGATCATGGTACCAGTAAGGTTGGTGGCGATGTCCAAAGTGGTAAGAGAGTAAATACGGCAAATGGAAACAATAGTAACCAAGAAACCAATGAGGAAGACACCGGTCAAGGCCAACTTCATACCAGTTCTAGCCTTAAGAGTCCACACAGTGGAAATGGGCAAAAGCAAAATCATAAAGTCGGTAACAGCGTTAAAGGTACCAATGGCAAGGAAAGAGGCCATCTGGGAACCACACTTGCCAACAGTGTATGGGTCGTAAGTAGCGCGGAATGGACGGCACAACAGGAAGATTTGAAGAAGGTTACCGATGGACCAAAGAGATACGAAGACCATGACACACTTGGTGGCAATTTGAAGACCACCGTTGACGAAGACACGAAGGTAGAAGAAGCAGGCGGACATCTTGATGGCCCAGGTGGATGCTGCAAAGATGATTTCGTATGTTACCAGGAGCTAGCGAGGGAGTTGTTAGTTAGTCTGGTTTAGTTTGTAGTGAGATTATACAATTACATACTCTGAGAATCAATGGAACGTTCTCCATGACTTCAGTCAATGGGTAACCAATACCTAAGGAAGTGTCTATTTTTGGTTAGTACTTGTGCAACGGAGATAACAATGGTATAACCATGGTAATACATACACTAAAAACGGTTAGCAAGTTGAACAAGTCTAAGTGTATATACAAAGATGAGAAAAAAAACTTACAAGTCCCTGAATAACCAACATGAGTAAAGCCAAAGGCAAGGCCAAGCAAATAAAGCCATCATCCCATCCGAACTGGTTAACACCACCTTTGAAGCGACCATGAACACGCAACATGACAACAACAATTGTGAAGAAAGCCAAGATACAGTTAATGACCAAATGAGTCCGAACCAAAGGCTTAGTCTCAATAACGACAAACTTGACGGGCATCATAGCCCCACGAGGAACCAACCCGGTGTCAGAAAGACTCCGGGCCGTAAGTGCGGCGATTTGATCCATGGCGAGAAGTGAATAAAGAAAGGGAGTACTGCGTGTGTGGCGTTCTAAGAGAAGGAGAATATGTTGTTGGTTTTTTTGTTTTTTTTGTTGTTTCGACTGAGATTGACGGCGAGTGGCTTGATGCCTGGTATATATAGGATATTCCTACGGTCAAAATGTGATGAAAGATAAAATGGTTTATTAATTCAAAAGCCGGAAAAAGGGACGCTGATACCAACTAGGGTTCATGACGGGCTGGTTGATTGATGGACATACAATGTGTGTGTTAAGTCCGGGAAATGTGCCTGAACGGGATAGTCTGAGCAGGATAGCCTGGTTTTGAGGGGGTATATAAGTGACATCTAGGATGCCCTCGTCCCGAAAGAGGGTCTGTGTGGTTTAAGAGAGGGGCCGGATGTTATTCAACCGGTATGGTATGGATAAGTTTGGGGGGGTTGTCTAGACAAGTCATGAACCAAACAAAGTGATGAACTTGTTGGGTCGTGCGGGTGATTGGTCAGTTTAAAGTGTTTGGGATGGGTTATGTGTGATGAGTTGCTTTGAAAACACTCGTTTCCAAGACGCAAGACATGTACTTTTGCAATGGAAAATCCCGCTAGCTTGATGATTTTGAGGGGTTGACATGTGTTGTTGTATGTGAATACTTTGTAAACGACACTTTAAACAGTAAGGTCTCATATTGTACATTGTCCCTGCATAACCGACCTATCATATGTATGTAACTACCCCCCACATGGCAGTCATACGACATTCAACACAACACAGACACGATATCAGATATCCCACAAGACGATTACAACAAACATACTCACCACATACCTGCCATCCGTCAAAATGCATAGACCTCTATACAAAGTCCGTGTTTTGCCCATCAGAATCAAATGCCTATCCTAGTTACTTGGAACGCTTAGACTACGTATAGCCTGCTTCCTAACTTGAACATGTCGACTACTGTCAAGTCCATCCGCGACTGCCGTGATTTACAACGCTAGACAAGGTCATACTAGTCACGGCCGGGTATCATGTAAATGCCGGACCTCCTTATTGTGTATATGGATACGGAGTTGATGAAGATTGAAAGAAGGATATCCATTTGTTCTATATTCTAGTTCCAATATGGGATTCCTTCCCTTTTTTGAATCCTACAGTAGAGTATAGTTCGTTTGTCCGTCCTCCCATAAAAAGCCCAAACTCGAAAAGAGACTCTCAAGCCTCTTTCAAAAATTCCCAATATCAAAAGAAAATATATCCCCCCTTTGATTGTGATTTCTTAAATCATACCATACATAAAAGCAAAGTGTACCATATACAGTTACATTTTAAAGTCCTCGGACACATGAAAAAGCCCCGTCCAAGCGACCCAGTATTACTAGTAACGTAAGGTGTTCTACCGTGGTTCATATGTCAATGCCATGGTAGGAAGCCTCGGACATTTTATTTGTATGTATGTATGTACGTGATGATCCATATGACTACCTCGTGTCTCCCTGACCGTTTTTTACTTACCCATCCATCTATTCTATCTATCTACAAGCTCGCTCGCTCGGCCACAGTCCAATCCAGTCCAGCCCAGACCAGCCAAGTCTTAACCCGGTCCAAACCCCTATTATACACGTGTCGTAACTAAACCTACGGAACATAATCCACTCATACCAAGCCCCCCGCTGTCACCCAAAATGCAGAACATCACCATCACCATGCTTCTACCATGAAAAAAAACATGTCGTTTTCAAATACCCCGTGACGATCATGGATGAATTCAAACTAAACAATCCACACTTATGCGGACCCCATGTTTTTTTTCTCGGAAATTCTGTCTGTTTTGGGGCTGGGAATTCAACTTACTTTGGCTCCTTTTTTTCAAAATTCACTCGTTTTCGGGGTTTGGTTAACGTATCCCCTTTCTTTCGGTTCTGGCTTCATAGTTTTATATGTCTATACACTTGGGATAATCTACATTCAACGTGGTCTAGACTACTGGACTGTGTACCTAAACATCGTGTTCATCAAACATCCCTAAAGAACCACACATCAAAACATCTTTCTCACAGACCTCTCTCCATATGTAGAAAATCTACTCCATAGTCAATGCCCCTATGTCAAGCTCAGACCTCATCTTTGAATGCCCCTGCCCATCACATCAAGATCAACCGACCACACTATAGAAACTAACACAACCCTAACAAACTACACTAACCCCATCAAACAAGCATTATCAACTTCATCACAAATTAATCTATCATTGCTTCTTTTGCTCTTACAAAAAGGTATAACCTAGTCTTCCCAAGGTGAGGCATTTGACGTGAAACACCCCGCCCGTCCTTCATGTCAAAGTCCATAGTATCTCACAAGTTCCAACCTCGCAACCAAGACCGACCGAGTGCCGGACGAACGGGCGTATATATCGCGTGTTAGCGTTGTATGCATCGTACAGGAACAACCTGTTTTCCGTCTTGCCATTTCAAAGGGGTTGGCCTGCTTTTGTTGGGTAAATTAAGGCGAACTGTCCATCTTTATAGCCCCTTATTCATCTCCTACAATACAAACGTGTAATTGTGAGGGGGCGTCATGTCACATTGTACATGCATCCTTACCTACATTGTACATATGTCTGTATGTATGTAGGCATCTCTGTACAACTTACAATAGGCTCACCATGTCTGCCTGGTAAGGGTTATCCGTAACACTGGATGCCTATAGGGCAAGAAATCTTCACCATATACACGTAAGAGGTTCCCACTTAATGGGAATCAGTACATACATACTAACTTATCATCATCACGATCAATACAATCATAACTGCAACCGTCCACAATGAGCTCCTCTCGTGATACTCAGTACTCTGATCCTCCCGAACCATACATTAGTACTTGACCAAATCCATCCTCATACTCGGTCACTTGGATATCCTCCGCCCACATCCAGAACCGCATCTCCGCGCGCACCCCCCCCAAAAGTACGCCACATCACAGGCATCGCCCGTGAACACACGGCCACCCAAATCTACTTAAACCCACAACATCCCCCCTCCAAGATGAATCCCCAGACTTGAAGAAATCCTCATCCTCATCCTCATCTTTTCCTTCAACATCTACATACACATTTACAAACATGTCTACTTTTGATTACATTGTCGTTGGTGGTGGTACCGCCGGTCTCGTCGTTGCTACTCGTCTTTCAGAGAACCCCGCTGTTAACGTGGCGGTTGTTGAGGCTGGTGGTGATCAGTCGGCTAACCCCGTCGTTCTTACCCCCGGTTTACTTGCTGCTATCTATGGAAACCCTGATTTGGATTGGAACTTTATGTCTACTCCCCAGGTAAGTTACAATGTTGATGATACAGACAGACAGACAGACAGACAGACAGACAGACATACACATGGACACGCAAACACCTCGGTGCCGTGTTTACAAATCTTGAATTCCTTCTTCCTCTTTCTCCCCTTACTTCATTCAAATCCTGTCACTCCTTTCCTTCTTCTTCTCCTTCTTTTCTTCCTTTCTTCTCTTCCTTCACGCTACTTTTCCTTTACCCACCCACCTTGATAGATCACTTCCAAATCCGCTCATCATGCCCCACTTCCTTCCGACCTTAACGTAACCCTGCAATACCACCACACCATCCGTGCTTACGAGCCCATGTCTCGCCCCCGAAAATCCCCGAGTTGCCGCGTTTCAGTACCGAGCCCTGTTCCCATCACCACATACCCTATCTATCTATCCATATCCCGGGCCCTTCCCCGCCCCGCCTTGTCAACATCACAAGCCGTGACCGACAAACAAACACCCACCCGCCGTTACGAACCGTTCCTCTTGTCACTGTCAATGTCAAACCCCCACAACATGGGCCGAGTCCCGTCCGTAATCCCGTTCAATTCACTAACAACATTCCGTCTAGCCCGAACTCAATGGCCGTATCGTCAACCAGGCTCGCGGCAAGATGCTGGGTGGTACCTCGGGTCTCAACTTCATGATGGCCGTGTACCCCTCTGCCGCCGTCATCAACTCGTGGGGTGCTCTCGGTAACGAGGGCTGGTCCTTTGAGGAACTTGAGCCCTACTTCCGTCGTTTCGCCAACACTCAGGACCCCACTCCCGAAGCTGCTGATCTTTCCCGTATGCACGCTCACTACGACGGTGACATCTCCGCCAAGGAGAACGGTCCCCTCCCTCTGGGCTTCTCTACCATGTACTCCGAGACCAACTCTCACTGGTTCGACACCTTTGAGAAGCTCGGTCTTAAGTCTACCGCCGATCCTAGATCCGGAAAGACCCTCGGTGCCTTCCAGCAGAGTGCTAACATTGACCCCGAGACCTGCATGCGTTCCTACGCCGGTAACACCTACCTTAACCCCAACGTTCGTGCCCGTGAGAACCTCACTATCATCACCAACACCATCGTCACCAAGCTCAACCTTGCCGCTGTCGACGGTGACGACGTCGTCGTAACCGGTGTGCAAATCCGTGACGCCAACGGTGTCGAGTCCACTCTTAACGCCAGCAAGGAGGTCATTCTGTCCGCCGGTACCTTTGCCTCTCCCCAGCTTCTCGAGCTTTCCGGTATCGGTGCCCCTCACATTCTTGAGCCTCTTAACATTCCCGTTATCATTGAGAACTCCGCTGTTGGTGAGAACGTGCAAGATCACCCCATTGTGTGCCAGAACTTCGAGGTCAACGAGGGTGTCCCCTCTTCCGATATCCTCGCCGACCCCAACGTTCTCGGTGCCGTCATTTCCATGTACCAGGACGGTGGTAAGGGACCTCTCGGCCAGTCCATCATTTCCGCTGCCTACACTCCCGTCGCCGACCACACCGGTACTCTTGTGCCCGAGGCTCGCTCGGCTCTTCTCTCCGAGATTCTCCGTCCCTCAAATGACCCCACTCACGCTCTCATCCGGGACATCTACACCCACGAGGATGAGCCTGCCTACCAGATGCTTGCTTTCCCTGGCCAGACTAACATCTCGGCTAAGCCCGAAAGCATGGCTGAGATCATCACGCCCGTTCGTCCCGGCACTTCCATGACCATCATGACCCTTCTTAACCACCCCTTCTCCCGTGGTACCGTTCACATCACCTCTACCAACCCCACTGACAAGCCTACCTGGGACCCCGCCTACAACAGCAACCCCGCCGATCTGGAACTTCTCGCCCGTGCCGTTCAGTTCGTCGAGACCCTCGTCAACACTGAGCCCTTCGGCACCATCTTCAAGAAGGACGGCAAGAGAGTCCCCGCCATCGCCCCCGATTCGCTCGAGAACGCCAAGGAGATTGTCCGTCAAGCGCAGATTTCGTGCTTCCACGTCGCTGGTTCTTGCACCATGAGACCAAGGGAGATGGGTGGTGTCGTTGATAACAAGCTCAAGGTGTACGGTACCAAGAACCTTAGAATCGTTGATGCTTCTATCTTCCCCATCGAGCCTGTGGGTAACATCCAGACTACGGTCTACGCTGTTGCTGAGAGAGCGGTGGATTTCATCAAGGCTTCGGCTTAAATAGTTTATGTATGGTAAATGAATTATGTTTGTTTTTGTCATTGTCATGTTGTGTTCTTTGTGTGACGGGTGATGAAGTCTTTGTACAACCAACGGAGGCCAAGACGGATAGGTTCCGTTGGTATGTGATGTGATGGCATGTTGATTCTGGTTGAAGTTGTTTCATCTTGGTCTAATCTTGTACACAGTATCTGTGCCTTTTGTCCAGATATGAAGGTGCAATCCAGTCAGTATGATATATCATGATAGTCTTTCGTACATCCCACGGCACGGGGTTTCAATGTATAGTAACCCTCATTAACCCTTGTTTCGGATCTCCCTTCAAATCTGTAACAACGGCACATTCCATTCCGGTTATGCACGACGTCCACCAAACACGCGCCACCAACGCCTCATTTTTAAAACTCGTTGCATATCTTACAGAAGCCATAAATACTCGTTTTGTTTGCCACCACAAGCTTCATCTTTCCTATCCCTATTTGTAACCAGATCGTCACTTTAAAACGCTCACAATATGTTTGCCTTCTCCCTCTTGCATAAGGGTTATTGGAATCTAGAACCCTCGCATCGCCACGGATATATTGTTTTCTCGTGCGAACAAGACTAGTAATGGTGTCCGTGCGATGGTTACGCGGATTTCATTCATTTTGGGATTTGTGGACTGGGGTTGCGCGGCTATGGCTATGGGGTTATGGGGTTTATGCGGAGAGGCATTGGCAATGTTGAGGACGGATGAATTGTAGATTATGAGATGGATTAATGGTACACGAGATTCAAAGCTCGCCATGTATTGTATATGTAACATGTCACCAAGTGAATTCTCAAAACTAGACGGAACAAATGAACCCCGTGCATCCATCCGATATAAACAGACCGACCAAGCCACCCGCAAAAAGGGGCCTTTGTTTGCTTACCTGCTTGCTTGCTTGTTCGCTGCGGTTGGATAGTCTAATGTAATGTAATCCAGCCAGTCACCGACGGGCCAGGCACATCTAACAAACAACAGGGTTAAAAAGCGCCGACGAAGAAAAGAATTGATGGCGCTAGGAATAGAAGGAACAGGAACAAGAATGAGACGGATCCTTTCGCGACTTGGATCGTTTGGGGGACATCCTTTTGGAAGAGGGAGTCTCAGCTTGTTTTGTGTCTGGCTTGGTTTGATTTTCGGGTGACCATGATGGAAAATGGTGGTGTGCTGGTTAGTGATAGGGTTGATAATAGGGTTAATTACACGATCTTTTTTCTTTTGGAATACAAGATTGTGGTTGGGGATTGAATTGGACTGGGCTGGCCCTGTTGGCCAAGACGGTGCAGGCCGATTTTGAAAGAGCAAGCGACGACGCATGCCAAGAATATGCCTTGTCTGCCACGCGGCAGTTGATGATGCTGAGGGAAGTGAAGTGGGGTTTTCAGATATCTAGAACTTGTCAACCTTTTGGAATTCTAAAGCTTGTTCAATTGACGGGAGGCTAGTTTTACTTTCAAGACATGTGGAAACAATCCATTACCTCCTTTCTTTGTACTTGTGAAATAAACATCACCCAATGAGAATCAAAATTACCCACTATAATTCCTGATTCAACTTAAATTCTTTCCTGATGCTCATTATCCTGTCAATTGGGTGACAACTTGTGTACTTCCTAAATCACAACCTGGTCCCCTATTTCTCAGCCTCATAACCACCTAATTGAAATCCATTTCAAGCAAACAAACCAGCCAACCCAGTAAGAAAGCCGTGTCAAAAGAAAGAAAACAGTCTATATCGCCCCACTAATCTTCATTTCTCAGCTCCTCCAGTATAGTATGTACAGTACAATCCAGCCCGCCCGACCGACCGTCCGATACACCTAAATACCTACCGCCAAAATACAATCATTTCATCCACAAGTGCATTGCCCCGTCCGTCTCACGTCGATCAGAGTCGGTGTCAAAGTCAAACGAGCGACGGGTTAAAAAGAACCCATACACTTTTCATCGAGTGATCTGTAGGCGGCGTCATAGGTCTTGGCTTTTCTGGGCTGGAGCTAATGCGCATGCAGGGCGTTTGTTATAGAGGTGCTTCTTAGGGGCTGGTCGGCTGGTTTGGGCTTGGCTTGATGCACAGAGGGGAGGGCTGTGGTGCTGGTGCTGGTGTTTTAGCTTGCTGTTCATACTGGAGTACATACGAATTGTTGCTATTATTACTGACCGATCTCTTGAGTTTCCTCGAAAAGGATTCATGGTCGTATGTACCAAAGGTAATCTTGTTCCTTCTTCTACTCCATTTCCCCGTATTCATCCTGAGCCGTAGTTGGATTCGTAGCCCTTCATCCGTCAGCCACATATCAATCAATATAACACACACGAGAGAATCATCATCCCTCGTGTGTACATAGTAATTCGCATATCCTAGTCTTCATTCCTGTAGTGTGGCGGCTGTGCAACTTTGTTTGGTCGCTTCTGATCGTCCATCAATCTCTAAAGAGGGGGGGGGCTGACGCTGCATTCATTGGCTAATATGTCTAAGAAAGCTAGGGTTTTCTACTGGTCTTGTTGTGTTGCGAAGTCGTCGCAAGCCTACTCAAACTAATATGCAGCTGGGTTCTACGGAGGAAGGAGGGGTAGATATAGCCACACCGATGGATTTACTTGAGACACTCCTAAGGATGATGGAAGGAAAAAATGTTCCTGACTTGTTAGATACAATATTGTATTGGTCAACTTAATTTCGAAGGTCGTATAGTATTTTCCTGATTACCATATGATGTGTGAATATGTGAATATGTATGTATGTACATACATATGTAGGTAGTTCCCAAAATCAAAATCTCCAACTCCCCACCCGTCTTGGCAACCACAGACTCGTCCAAGGGCACAAGGACCCAAGGGCAAACCAAACCAGCAAAGCCACAATGACAGAAGACTAAATCAACATTGAATTTGTATTCTATCGTATAGACCAAGGGCGTGTTCCCAAGGGCGTGTCTCCAAAATCACTAAACACTTTCAACAGCTGGGGTGGATGAGGAACCAAGGAGATGGGGTCATCCAGGAACTTACGTTGTACTATTGCTGGCGGTGGTAGGGACCCGGCGTGAAACCAAAGTGCGTGGGTGATGCATACTATAAGCCCAATCCAGTGAATACCGTCAGTGACTTCTAACAACTATTTACATGTCGAAATATCCGCTTCCTCCTCCGACTATTTCCTTCCTTCTTTTTTCTTTTTTCTCTTCCCTTTTTCGTCAGCATCGTTGCTTCTTCTTGCAAAGTCTCACCTTTTTCTATACTCCGTCTTCGATTGAGTATCACAATCCATTCGCTCGTTGCTGGATTTTTTCTTGTTTCTTTTTTTTCTTCTTCTCCTTCACCGTTCTCTTCGAATTACAACCGACCAAAACCTATTCACTACTTCCGGCTCCATCACTCTCTTTGGATCCCTTTTTTGACAACATTTTTTGATTTTTTCCATCTTCGTGATAACATATTTTTCAACCTTTTCTTCGCCAAAATGAAGCAGTCTTTCGTCCTCATCGCCGCCGCTTCGGCCTCTTCCATCATCCCCTCTCGCACTCTCAAGGAGCTTCCTCGTCGTGCTTCTACTTCTCTCCCTACTGTCACTGTCTCTGGTAACGGTAAGTCGCTCCCCAATTTCACGACACGACATCATGAACTTTTCCCGGATCCTCACATGTTTTGTGCCTGAACACCATCACACACTAAAACTGCTGCGCCTTGTACCTAAATACGAAGTGCATGATACGACGTTGTAACGCCCATGATCCGTGCCCAAATACCCCATGCTAGTCTACGAAGTGTCCGATTTCCGAATACTGACATCAAACCCCTGTATAGCTTTCTACGCCGATGGTGAGCGTTTCTTCCTCCGTGGTATCGACTACCAGCCCGGTGGTTCGTCAGCCTCTATTGATCCCCTGGCGGACGAGGATATCTGCACTCGTGATATCGAGAAGTTCTCGGCTCTCGGTGTGAACACTGTCCGTGTCTACACTGTCGATAACTCGGCTTCCCACGACACCTGCATGCAGGCTCTTGCCGATGCCGGTATCTACCTGGTTCTCGATGTCAACACCCCCAGCTACTCTCTCAACCGTGCTGACCCCGCCACTTCTTACAACGCCGCCTACCTCCAGAGCGTCTTCGCCACCCTGGATGCTTTCGCCAACTACACCAACGTTCTTGCCTTCTTCTCCGGTAACGAAGTTATTAACGATGAGGAGGGTACTACTGCTGCCGCTCCTTACGTCAAGGCTGTCGGTCGTGACATGAAGGCTTACCTCGCTGCCCGTGGTTACCGTGCTATTCCCATTGGTTACTCGGCTGCTGATGTCAGCTCCAACCGTATGCAGACCGCCAAGTACATGAACTGTGGTCAGGATGATATCCGCTCTGACTTCTTCGCCTTCGTAAGTTTACTTGCCAACGTCTTTGGCCACTCTAGTTACTAACCCTCAACTCTAGAACGATTACTCTTGGTGCACTTCCAACTTCATCGAGTCTGGTTGGGACCAGAAGGTCAAGAACTTCACTGACTACGGTCTCCCCATTTTCCTGTCTGAGTACGGTTGCATCACCAACACTCGCAACTTCCACGAGTTGGAGTCCCTGATGAGCACCAACATGACTGAGGTCTACTCGGGTGGTATCGTATACGAGTACTCTATGGAAGACAACGGCTACGGTATCGTCTCGATGGACTCGGTCTCGGCTACTGCCGTCACTGAGCTTGACGAGTTCACCTCGTACTCTGCTGCTCTCTCTTCTTTCACTGCTCCTTCTAGCGCCGATGCTGGTGCCACCACCACCTTCGCTGTCGCTTGCCCTACCTCCGACGCCAACTGGGAGGTTGAGGCTTCTATCCTTCCCGTTATCCCCTCTGCTGCCAAGGCTTACTTCACCAAGGGTGCTGGTACTGGCCCTGGTCTTAGCGGTGATGGTTCGCAGACTGACTCTGCCTCTGGTGTCTCTACTGAGAACATCACCAACGCTGACCAGAACGGTACTACGTCGGGTTCTTCCGGTTCTAACGCCACCGGTTCTTCCTCTTCGTCGTCCTCTTCTTCGTCGGCCGGTCACCAGCTCGTCTCCAACGGCATGGCTGTCACTGGTGCTACCATGCTGGTCACCCTTCTCGGTGCCATTCTTCTGTAAATTGCCTAACAGCGCAGAGTGATTATGCTTTTCACATGCTTGTATATGACGGGTAGGAAGGATAGGATGTAGTGTTGATAGACTTGGATTTGCCTTGCTGGACGCGGTACTGCAGCTCACGCGCGATATCGTA
>NETU01000133.1:42480-106565 GCA_003032515.1 Huntiella decipiens | reverse complement strand
TGTTTTGGCGGGCGTCCTGGGGTGGTGTATAAATTTTGGGTTTTTTTTTTTTTTTCTTTTTCGTTTTTGCTAGTTAATTGCGTATCTTGGGTTATTCCATAGTGTTTTGTTTTTTTCCTTTGTATTTATTTCTTTTCTAAATGTTTTCTTCATGTGACTTGTACTGTTGTTTAGGAGCGGAGGGTTAGGGTGTATTGGTGCTCCGTGCCGAGGCACACAAGGGTCTTTGGAGTAGATTGCCACCTCCTCGGGCGGTATTTGATATATAAATGGAGGCGCATCTCTTTTTCACAGAGGCTGTTTTTTTATCTTGTTTATTTCGTTTCTAAACATCAGTGATATTTATAATGACTCGCGACTTAAAAGTTCCTATTGACGAAAAAGACAAGGCTGTACAGCCTCCCGTGGCGGGCGTTGGGGAAAAGGTGATTTCTCGGGAAACCATGGTCACCACTACAAGAGAAGAGCCCACGGTCCCACTTGCATCTATCAAGACCGGTTCGGAAACAGCCCCACAAGCAGCCCCACAGAATCGGACGACCATCCCGGTTCAAGCTCCGGTTAAGAAACCGACTTATGCACACCATGACGCCCCGGCGTACCCGGGATACCCCGCTTATAAGTCCTACACGATAAGTCAACCGATTCCGCACGTGGCGCTTGTTACGATTCGCCGGGCACATCGGTTGAATGCATTGGATGACCCGGCGTTAGAGGAACTAGGGGATCTTTTCAGGCGGATGCAGGGCGATTATGATATTCGGGCGATTGTACTTTCGGGCGAGGGAAGGGCGTTTTGTGCGGGGATTGATGTGGGTGAGTTGGCGGGGACGGCGTTCTTTAAGGGGATTAGAGGGGGTGAGGTGGCGAGGACGGGGAGGATGATTCAGAGACGGGTGGGGGGCATGCAGGAGTGTATTTCGGTATTGGAGAGCGTGGGGAAGCCGGTTGTTGCGGCGGTTCAGGGGGTTTGTTATGGGCTTGGGGTGGACTTGATTTGTGCAGCGGATGTGCGGTTTGTTGCGGAGGATGTAAGGTTTGCTGTTAAGGAGGTCGATATGGGACTTGCGGCTGATGTAGGCACGTTGGCACGCCTGCCTAAGATTGTCGGAGGACAGTCTTGGGTGAGGGAGGTATGTTTCACGGGGCGGGAATTCGGGGCGGTGGAGGCGAAGAATGTGGGCTTTGTAAGTGGTGTGTTTACTTTACATGAGCTGTTGGACGGGGCTATTCGGCTGGCGGGGGTGATTGCTTCGAAGAGCGAAGCCGCTGTCGCCGGGACAAAGGAGATTCTAATGCATGCGCGCGATCACTCGGTGGAAGATAACCTCCGCTTCACGCAGGTATGGAACGGCGCAGCTATCCAGGGGGGAGATTTCACGGGGGCAGTGGAGGGTTTTACGAGAAGGAAAAGTAGATTATAATTTTTTTTTTCTTTCTTAGGATGGCTATTCTGAATCGGTGTCTTCTAGGAGTTGGGTTTCTTTCAGCCGTGCTTCGAGCTTTTCTTTGAGAGATGCGACCATGTTTTCCTTAATTACCACGCGGTTCTCGTCTAGATCTTCAATTATGTAGTCGTGGCGGAGGCTGTCGATGTTGACGATGATGGATTTTATGGAGGGGTCGCATTCGACGAGGACGCCTAGAGAGTTGGTTAGTTGGTGTTGAAGTGCGGTTATTTGATGAACGTACCTCTGATTGCGCGTGGCATGGTTGCGGTTGTTGGTCAAGTTTGTGAATATTCGCATTAATCGTCGTCGCATCGCAAATAATGCGACTAGCTAGCCTATACCCTGTTGCTTAGTTAGCAGAGACCCACTTTAATTAGACTGGTTAACTTACACTTTAACCCTAACCTCACCTAAACGGATTCGGAAGCCGGCTGGGTGGGGGTATTTCGGCAAGTGAAAAGACTAGTGAGTGGCTTCGTAAGGCGGAGGACTCAAAAGCGCAGGCTCGGGCAATTGGAGATCAGTGCATTGGAACCTCGGGACGGGATCCGCGGCGGCTTCAGCGTAGGTGGGGAGTTTCTGGCCGGCGATGGGGGACTCGGGGCGCCGGACGGTGAGAGTGGGGGTGGTGGGACGGCGGCGGCGGCGGCGTTTGGAGAGGATGAGGTTGCCGAAGGTGTAGATGGCTTTGCAGAGGGCGACGAGGGCGAGGACGAGAAGGACGTAGATGGCGGCTTGGTAGAGGGGGGAGTGGGGGTCGTTGTTGTGGATGCTTCGGGCGGTGTGGGGGTTGATGGGGGCCATTTTGGGTGTGGAGTGAGTGAGATGATGAAGATGAAATGAATATGAGATGAAGATGGTGGGTGAAAGAGGAACATTGGGACTAAACTGCGGAGACTTGGACGCTTTTATATTCGTGGAATTATAGCTGCGTACAAGTGTATTATATCATAGGATTCCATGTCTCGAGATAGTTCATGGCTAGCCGTTTTTATATTCGTGGAATAATAGCTGCGTACAAGTGTATTATATTTGCCCCAAGAATAGGATTCATGTCTTGAGATAGTTCATAGCTAATGGCATTTCTTCCGGATCGGGATGTTCCGTATTATCGTACAGTACTTCTCGGGATCCAATGGCGGTAGTAATATTATAACCCATTATATACTCTCTACATCCACGAGTCCATAAATGTAAAGTGACTGAGAAAATACCTGGGATAACGTTCTGGAAGGCTTGCTATCTGATTCTTATAAAACAACTTCAACCTATACCGGAACTAGTACATACCTGTCTACGTACAAGTGCCAACATCATCAGCCACAACACACCAAACCAACATAACCCCTGCCTACCAACTCGTCTTTAATCCACAAAAAATCAAAACTCCCATCTTGGTCTTGATATCACCGTCCTCCAACTCCCTTTATCCGTTACACAACAGTCAACAACCCTACCAAACCCTACCTACCACTAGCAACCCAAAAAGTAAACTTTGGGGTGAACCGGGATTGAACCAGTGACCTTTAGATAACACCTCTCTCGAGGGCGGCCGAAGTTTAATAGCTTCAGTCTAACGCGCTCCCAACTGCGCCATCACCCCATTATTGAGAAAATGTGTGATATGTAGGATCAAATACACGGCGGTGAGCGCAGATTTTTTTTTTTTGAAAAAAGTGTTGTTTTTTTAGGGAGTTTGTTGAACTGGTAGTCTATACAACATGTCATTATGGAGGCAACCAGACCATGTTGATTCCACTTTACGCCGATGGATATCCCGACGCATGAATACCTAGATTACACTGCCTTGACAACGTCAGGGCTTCAAAACAAAAGGTAACAAATACCTCCCCCTCTAATCCCCATCCATCAGATCAACACGGGGGATAAAAGGGCCCTTTACTGGCTCCCTCATGTGTTTTCTCAGGCGGACCCCCATCACTAGAGTCCATCGCTAGGGAACTTGTCGATTACTCCAATCACAAGACATGTTAGATGCCTGAAAGTAGCCCAGTTTCGTACAAAAATCTTGAGAGACTACTGGACATAGGAGCTGCAGGAGTGTCTCGTCTCGCTAGATACTCCCACCCGTTCCTTTTTTTCCATCCTGCGAACCCCGCTGGGTGAACGACTCCACATTGACTTTCCAAGTTATCTATTGTATAATCTCCATGTTTTGTCGCAAGAATAGAAGTCGCTGGTGCCATTTATCGGTCTGCGATTCCGTCATCGTCATGACATAGCCTATAACGACCCCGAGCGTCTATCTTGTCTAGATAAGCAGACGTTTTCAAAAAGAGGGGAAGAAAATGCCCTAACCTATACCTATACACTTCCTAGCTAAAAAAGGAGGGGCTCGAGCCCTGAATTCGTTGCTGGGGAATAACCCATGAGCCCTCGTCATGTCACGTCTCTGCAAAATAGAGGGGAAAGATACTTCCTTCTTCCTATAGTGGCCTGTGCTTGTATTTTTGGGGCCGTCGTCGGTGAGGTGAGCGGGTGAGCGGGGTGTTTAGCGATGCAGAGTTGTCGAATCGAGGACTTGTACAACGGAACCAGATCAGGGGAATCCGATGGTTTGGTGATCCGTCGGGGAGGAGGTTGGTAGGAAGAGTAGATGTACAACAGAGTCTGGATCGTTTGTACCAAAATTATTGTGGATGCCTTGACTATGGCTTGTCGCTCATGTGCTGACTTGTCTTTGAACATGTGATTGGTTGAAGGAAGGCACTGACGGGGGCCCTGAATGAGCATGAATGGTGCTGTCAGCGGTTAGCCCGCAGCATTAACTTACTCAGGCACTACAATGGTGACCAATTTACCCCCTATCGTTGTGGTTGTTGACAACTGTAAATAGCAACCATTGTTGGAGGATTTTTGTTGTTACAAGGACGTTGGTAGTCATGACATGTCCATTGTCTATATCAGGGAATTTACCTACGTAAGTTGTCAGCTTCATTGTGGTGTTGGTGCAACCTTCCATACTTGGAGTATATCAGTCCTTTTTTCGACTCTCAAGTTTCTTAACGACATCATCATCTAGTCTTTTGATATTTCTTATTCTCTCTTTCTTTCGGTCGGAATTCAACAACTCAAGTCCTCCTTGTCTTGTCCTTCCTTCCCTGACACCACCCGGCCCCACCCATGACTGCCCGTGCTTCAATGCTTTTCTCTACTCTTTAGTTAGGACACTCACTATTCTACATACAATAGAACCAAGTCCGTTCGTCGTACACCTCTTCTCTTCCCCTCACCGACAACCTTTTTAACAAAGTAGTTTCCCCTCTTCTATTTGAACAATCTCACTCCTTCTCTTTTCCCCCGCCTCTTTATATATTCCTTTCTTCTTCTTCAATCTTTATAATCATATATTCAAAACTATCATCACGACTTGCCAGTTTACGGCTGTTGTTTATATACTCTCTCTCTTTCAAACTTGGAGACAATTAATATCGATACAAACTTGTATCATCCCTCATTCCCTTCTCCCTGCTGCAGCTGTGTCCGCCGCCTGTCTGTCTTGTCATTGCACCCTGTCTGTCTGCACTGCACCAGCATTCTACATACTACTTCACCACCTAGAGACCAGCCGAAAGCCCCAAACCAAACTCGGAGATCATCCCCTGTCAACATCGCCAACTGGCTCTCTCACCGCCTCGTTGTCGCCCACAGCTCGAACGGTCATTCCCCCACTACCTGCAGCAATCCACACTTGCTGGCCCAACCAAAGGCTAAGCCCCCCCAAAACGCTTACAGAGAAGCCTGCGAATCTCTGTCTACCAAATTCTCAAACATATACTCCTAGACACTGAAGCTTTTGCCAAAACAAGGCCTGTCGTCTCTTCCCTGAAGTTGCATAATAACGCCACGTTGACCTGGTACTGTCTGTTGCTACCCTTCTATCAATTGCTACGCAACACCAGCCCAGTGCCAGAGCTGCATATTTTCGAAGGGGCTTTGCATCCTCTTACATCCTCTACTGCCACTTGTTGTGTTTATTTGCGTTTTTAAACTTTTCCTTCCTCATTCTCAGTCTCGAGTCTGTTGGTCTATTCCAGAGCATATCTATCGCCTTGTCTGGCTGCTCTCTTATCTCGATTCTTCTCCGTCTTACCCCGAGACTTTATTCACTTTGTTTCCCTTTTCCCCCGTCCGCTCTCCACTTTAACCGTTTGCATCCCTCTACTGTTTGTCATTACACTCTAGTCCTAGACTATACGGAACACTAGCAGCAGCAACAGCAGCAGCCATGGTTTCCACCTCTCGTCCGACTTCTAGTATCGGGCGGCCCGAGGATACCATATCCGAGTCGCCTATTTCTCCTTCCACTCCAGGTTCCATCTACGGCCATAGATCCAGACCTAGCCGCGCCGGTAGTGTCCTTAACGCTCGCAACAGCATTTCCCGCCGCGAATCTATTCTCAGAGACTCTTCAGAAGCAGACCTTGAGGCTCGTGCTGAGGCTATTGCTGCCTTGGAGGACCTCAAAGCCCGTCTTGCTAAGACTGAAGATGAAAAGGACATGTTCCGTAAAGAGGCTTTGGTTCTTGGCTCTCGTCTTGAGGATACCACTGCTGAGCAAGCTAGACTTGAAGAGAAGATGCACGAATATGAGGAACAGATTGAACAGCTCTCAAATGCCAAGAGAGAAGCTTCTCGTCAGATGCGCGAGATGGAAAACATCTATGAGGGCGAGCGCAGTGCCATGACCCGTGAAAAAGAGGAGATGGCTGATAGAGAAGAAGAGATGCAGGCTGTTATTCAACGCCTCAAGAACAACCTTAGTGAGCGTCATATCGACGACGAAACCCGTCCTAGCAGAGGTAAGCTTTGACCCTGTCCCTTGATGATGACTTTTGTATACATATACTAACATTCCCCGTTTTCATCTAAAGCCAACAGCAACTCTACGTCACCAACAGATGCCGGTGGCTTTGCGCCCCCTTCCTCTCTTCAGCGCAGTGACTCCCGTAACAACTCCAAGATTCTCCTCCAAAAGGACAAGCTCATTGAGAACCTCCGTCTCGAGCTCGCCGAAGCCCATCGCAAACTCAAGGATGCCGCCCAGCAAGGTGACGGCCGCTTCGAGGAGATGCAACAGCAACTCGTCGAAGCGCGCATGGCCAACGCCCGTCTGACGGAGGAGAATGAGAGCTGGCAGTTGTTGATGCGCGAAAAGACTCTTAATGGCGAGTTTACCAAGGACACCTTTGACTACACCCACACACCCTCCCGCCGCGGTAGCATTGACGAGCCTGCGACCCGCCGCCCGGTCAACGAGGATACCCTTGCTGCCCTCGAGGGCCGCAGCACATCTACGGGTTCTACCCTCGGCGGAACTACGCTTGCCGACGAGCTTGACGACGACCACTCTGAGGTCCCCGATGAGCCGGTTGCGTCGGCCGAGACACACTCGGATGAAGCGTACCGGAACCTCGAAAGCGAGCTGCGCAACGCCCGCGACCAGAACAAGGCTCTTACGCTATACATCAACAAGATTATCGAACGGCTCCTTCAGCACCAGGAATTTGAAGCCATCCTCGACCAGTCCAACGAAGCCAAGAAAGAAGCGGCGCGCCCCAAGGAAGCTACCGGCCCTGGTTGGCTCCAGCGCACAAAGTCCATCATGTCTAGCTCGGCGTCGATCCACTCGGTCTCGGTCAACACGTCGATTGCTAATACGGCTCCCCCTGCTACTGTAACTACCCCCACCACTGTCAAGCCCAAGAGACCCCGCCCGATGTCGATTATCCCCACGGCAGCCGGCCTGGCAAGTCTGGCCAACGACCCCGACCGCGTTCCCATTGGTAACATGTCCCGCTCCTCCAGCGTGCGCCGGGCTCGTCCTCGGAGCGAGCAGTTTACGGCGTCGGCATCCCTGGTCAACCAGATGTACCGGGGGCTCGATGGGCAGATGTCACCCACGTTCAACGCCCCGCGTCGCTCTCAAACTTTCTTCGCATCGGGGGCGCTGGGATCACCGGTGCTCGGCCCCGCTACGGCTCCTCTTTCCGGCCGCATGTCGTCCAACCTTGGCAACCAGACGCCCTCCGTCGGCAACTTTCCCGGAATGCGCAGTGAGACTTCCAGCGTCTCGAACGAGTCTTTGGCCGGTGTTGCTACGCCGCCTTCGCAGAGTAGCCCGCCAAGAAGCCTGCATGAGAAGATGCCGGCGACCACTTTTGCCGGTAATAAGCCTCGGCCGTTGAGGTTGGTTCAGGATCACAATGATGCTGTGCGGGCTAACAAGCGCAGCTCGTGGCTGCCATGGGGGAATAACTGGGGAAGTAAGGTTGAAGATCCCGAGTGCTAGATTATAGTGTAAGGGGACTCTGATATCTGTCTTTTGTTTGTTATTTTCCTTCTTGTCCTTGGTCGTGCTGACTTGTGGGGGGAGGGGGTGTTTTCCCGGGCTATCAGATTTGCCCATGCGTGCATTTTGTCTTTTATTTTGGGTTCATCATTTTGGGGTTTCAGGCTTGTCTTTTTGGGAATCTCTGTTCTGGTCATGGGGGAGTTTGAGGCGTTTTGAGTAACGGCTGGCAGGACGGGATGACTGTATGATGTCGATGATGCTGACTGGCGGAGTTCTGTGTTTTGTCCGGGGGGTAAGATGACTAAGATGCTCTTTAGGAGGTCATGTCTCGGTCGTTGTCTCGGTCGGATATCCGTCGGTTTCTTTGATTTTTCTTATTAGTTCTCCCCATACTTGTTGTTGTTGGATCGGCTGGGTTCTTTTGATTTTTTGTTTTCGCTATGGATATGAATGGTAGTAATTTTTGTGTAATATTGGGCTCCGGGATTATGATTTCTTTGTGGATCTCGGAGAGGATAGCTTTGTTAGTGTTAATTGATTTGGATTACCTGATAAAAGTCTTGTTTGTTGGTGATGTCAAAAGGTGTCACGAGGATGTAGGGTTGGTGACCCTTTAGGATGTGCCAAGACGTCGAGGTCGAGTCTAGATTTCTAAACAAAGAAATGACTTTGTTGGATTTACGATTAACTTTCTGTCAGGTGAGCAGACAAAAGGGGAAGTTATGCACGGAAGACTTGAAGAACAATGGAGAAATTGGTGTGCACAAGATGTACAAATTGAAGGGTTTGATAGGGTTATTCTGATGTAGGAATGAGGATTTGGTTGGGCGGTGTCGGTTAGGCGGGGTTGGATTTGGGATCGGGGGAGATTCCGGGAGATTGGGTTGATGAAGAAGGTACATATGTATATACGATGGCGATATAAGAATATGTTTAGTTTGAAAGTACATAGGTTTGTATTCGGGCAGATCCGATGTCTTGTATGTAGACTATGTATGGTGCGAGGATCACGATGGAATGGGATCAAGTGAGATTGGAAATGATAGAATTTGAATGGGCTTCACCGCTTTTGTTTGTCAAGAGAAACAGGATGAATGGTTGGGTTCCTTTGGGTTGAAGTTGGAAGATCGAAGGGGTCCGTTGGGCTGGGACGGATTGAGATGGTCTTGTTGTGCATGTTTTGGATATCTATCTGTGTGGATGTGTGGAGGTATGTACACCTGAACTTACATACAATACATGAAGAGGGGGCCTCACCAAATGTGGGGGTGCGACCTTGACGGTGGTGGTGTGTGGAGATACTTTCGTTATATTATGTGCATGTAAATACATACATATGTACATACCTACATGTAAAAACCGTCTTTGTCATTAGTTCATTCCTCTCTTCACGTCCCCGTTGGAACTATCCAAACCCCAAGACAAAAGAACTCCCATAAACAAGCCGAAAAGAAAACCCCACCAGTCACCATCATCCGCTAAGCGTCATGTCCGTCCGTTCTCCCTTCACCTATCGAGTTAGTATCCTCACTCGTGGCTCATGCACTTTCACATGCAAGGCCCATGTCTCGCCCATCTGCTCATGTCATGCCGCTTTCGTGCCGAATAAGGGTTCAAAGAAACGCCTTTGGCATAAGTTTATGCAGGGGGTCATAGAGGTACGGGTCGGTACGGCGTAGCGGGGAGTATAACTGTGGCTTTTATAGGTACCGGGGATGTACTTTATGGAAGAAGGGAAAGGGAAGGAGTAACGTGCGTGAGTATATTCAAAAACAGGCTTTTTGGAATTTCTTTAGTTACGCTTCCGCGATGGTGATGGATGGGTCATGATGGGGGCAAGTGCTTGCGTTAGGTTGACGGAGCTGGTTCCTTGGTGGATTTCCCATTTCCCAGTTTCCTTTCTCTTCCTTCCTTGGGGATGGATAAGGCAAGGCTGAGGAATCGAGGTTGCATTGTTCTGGTGATTTATCTCATTGGGCCGCCATATGGCCGACTCCATGAGAGAAAAAAAAAAAAAAACTTACTCTTCCTTGTCCACAAAACCGGCAACGAAGCGGAAAAGAAAAAATTCCCCACATCCATCCAGCCTTTCCCACAAAATCTAAATCTGCTCTCCGCTCGCCCGCCCGTCTGTACTGTATATATATACACACATACATACGTCAGACCTTCTTAATTAACCCCCCCTTCCCAATCCATCCAAATCAAGTAAACCTCCGCAAAGAACCTTCCATAACACACCCCATTGCACAAAAAACAGCCCGCATCTTTCCATCTTGGTCGATTCATTCCTCTTTCTAACTCATTCTTCCCGTTCCGTTTATTTCAGGTTAGGCCTTATTCTCCATCCATTGAATCTACGCCCGCACGCCCTGTTCCCCGTTCGTTCTTTCCTGATTTATTCAAACTTGACAGCCACCCCCAGATCCCTTCCTACGGCCACGGCCCAGCTTCCTGATTTCAACTCCTACTCCTACCTAAACTAACGAACGCCTCGCTCGCATGTTGTGAAGCCTGTCTTTTTTTTTTTTTCTTCGTTGCTTTGATTCCTTTTCTTCTGTTCTTTTGGAATCTTGTTGAATTAATTACTTTGAATTGGAATCAATCGGGCTGAAAGTCTGGAACTACAACTATATCTTTGATTTGTTTTTGATTCTTCAACAATCGTCTTTTTAATCTTGAATCTTGTTGATTGTTTTTGGTCTTCTTTTCCTCTTGTTTGCCAGGAATTTGAACCTCCATTCTTCATACTAAATCCCATCATATATTAATCTATTTTCGTGGATTTTGGGTATTCTTTGCCTTGATCGATCGTTGTCGCCATCAAACCACTAAACTCCAATCTGACTGACCTCAATCAAAGAAAAAGATAACGACAACCTTTACATTCATATTATCATCATCTAACTTGCAACTGCTTCAAACCAGCCTCCCCGCCTCTCGCCTGCCTTGTTTATTTGGCATGCCTTGACAACCGTCAAGTGCAGAATACACTGCAGCCCAAGTACTGCTCGTCTATTGCCACCTCATACCATCTACTCGCCTCAGCTCAGCTCATTAGCAATCATCATGTCGGCACGCAATTCGCAAGCCCCATCCTCTGGTGTCACCTCTCCCTTGGATCAGAGGGAACCCTCACCAAACCGTCGTGGGTCGCGGCCACCAAACACTCGAAACCCTTCAACGACAGCTGCAAACCACACGCGCCGTACTTCAAGTTCCCGTCCACCATCAACGAGCCTTAATACTCGTCGTGCTGCCCGAACACAGCAGTCGCCAAGTCGCCAACCATTAGGAATTCACACCAATTCGGGAAACCGCTCACGGCGGCCTTCCGAAACAAATTCCATTGCCTCGTCCCGCTCACAGTCGCAATCACGACCACCAGTAGCTGAGACTAGACGCGACGGCCCAAATCGTTGGCCCGTATCTCCACGTATCCGGAGCCCCACAATCGGGCCCTCTGCTGATCAGCAATCTCGTCGATATGCTTCGTCGGTGACTAGTAATTCTACCGTCGAGCTTTCAGAGAGCGAAACAGACGATACTGCCACACCATCTGGCTTGCGAACACCAACTATGAATTCCGTCAATCGCACAGCTGGACTGGACGGCACCACTGGTGCTGACACTGCCATGGCTACCGATGCTTCTCAGGGCGAACCTGTGGAACCTATTGGTCTCCCCGGAATTCCCTCACAGCAAACATCTGTCGCCATGGCACGTATAAACGACAGATTGTTGCGCAACGAGCCCTCACGACAGAGCTTGTATCCAAATACCACCGATGCAGAGTCGTCGGCCTCGGCCTCGGATCCAAGGTCTATTAGAGCTCGCAATATGGCGCCCTACAATGAAAGCGACGCCGCCCAAACTAGCGACAACCGGAGGCTGACGGCAGCTACCATTCAGCCTCCTATGATGTCCCGCCAGTCCAGCTCATTTTCCGCTATTACCAAGTCAAAACCTTCAGATGGTTCTGCCATGATAGTGGAAAGTGAGACTGTTACTTCAGTTGCCCATTTAGTCCCGCAGCCCGGCACTCTGCGCACCCAACCTAGCACTGAAACTATTCGGCCGCGCAAAGAACGAAAGGGCAGACCAAAGAAGCAATCTGCTACCCCCGGAGCTGGTAAGTACAACCCCGTTATCGTAGCTGTTATGAGCTCCGTTGTTGACATTGCGTGACAGCCTCTTCCAGAGCAGAGATTTTTGAGCACCAGGTTGGTCGAGCAGTCGATGAAAACGAAGCTTCAGATTCCGACGAAACATTTGTCTACGATTCTTCAACCAACCACGATCAACCAAGACGTTATCATCATTCGCGCACCCCTAGTACGGCGTCTATGCACAGTCAGGCCGATCGACCACATCGCTCAGTAAATGACAATACAAGTCAACAACAACCCCCCAAAAGAAATATGAAGTTTGCCAATACTTATAATAGTGCCGACGCCCACACCGGTGACGAGGAGGGCCGCGGTTCAGGGCGCAGCAATCCTGGATCATCCAGAGGTACTACTCGCCACCACTCCCGTTTTGGTCGCCATAGTGGGACCGGACCTGCGTCGCTATTCGACAATGAGTCTCCCTTTAGTGGTGGGCCTAGAGGAAAGTTGCAGATTAGTTCTTCGAGACAGACTTCGGGTCCGCCTAGCCCGCGTTATATGACATCGCGGATGCAGCCCACCCGCACTAAGGGTAATCTGTACAGCAGCATGACTTCTAGCTACGATCTCGATGACAATGTGCCTAATGAACGCACTCCTCTTGTTTACACCAATGCTACCGGACGCCACATGCGTCAGAGCCGCCGGGGAATGTCTCAGCGTCACTTGGAGGCCCAGGCCTATCATCGGGCCCCATCGGCTCTTAACCGACTTGCGGCTTGTCTTGTCATGACCATGATGGTCCTGCTTATTATTACCGGTGCCATTGGATTCATGTTTGCCACGACTCAGCCTCTGACGGACATTGAACTTGTCAGTATTGACAATGTTTTGGCTAGCGAGCCTGAGTTGATGCTCGACGCTACGCTAAGAGCCCACAATCCAAACATTGTGGTTGTTACTGTCGAAGAGGCCAGTCTCGAGATCTTTGCAAAGTCCATTCATGCTGGTACAGATTTGGATTGGGAGCCCAAGGACCCCATCAACATTCCTCCTTCGGTTGATGATGGCGTTCAAACCGGTGATCTCAAAACCCGGGACGACCCCGATATCAGTCCTCCTGATGAGGCTGCTCCCAACTTCCGTCTCGGCACAGTCACTCATTTCGACAGCCCCCTTTCTTTCGAGGGCCTTTTCTTCCACCGGGGTCTCTCTCTTTCTACCGCGGCTATGCGCCTCCCGCTGCCCGGAAACGGCACTACTGGTGGTTCAGCCCGTTGGACTCGCATTATTCAGGACGATTTCGACTTGATTGTCAAGGGGACTATCAAGTACTACTTGCCTCTTTCCCGGAAGATCCGTAATGCTTCGGTTTCTGGAAGAGTCCGGGTGCACTCCAACTCGGCTACCAAGGCGTTGGTCTCTAAGTAACCTTTTGAGGTGTTTTCTTTTGTCATCATTTTATTTTGCTTCATTCTTTTTTTCACGATGGGTTTCGGTTTCTGGGTGATAGACTAGGATTAACAATTGTATGTAGAGGATTGTTTGCTTTTTTTTTCCCCTGGGCTTTTGGGGTTTTTGTTTTTGGGTGGTTTGGTATTGCATGATAGTTGGTATAACGAATTAAATGAGTATTCTTTTTGGTCCCTATTTTGAGTTTTTGATGGCCTTGTTTGTTGTGAGGTTCTCGTGATGTTCAAGGTTTGTAGGGTTGAATAGGAACGAGGGTTATAATGTATGCACTAGACGGTATATGTGACGTCATTGTTGGAACTCACATGATGCACTACGGAAGGTACTAGGATGTCGTTCTATTGGACAATAATGGTAAACTGACGTAGTAACTCGGAGGGCCTCTTAAGAGATACGTCATATGAGAGGCTAAACGCATGCAAATCCTAGAAAGGATGAATCTAGAAAAGAAACTAACAGTGTAGCTTTGTGGAGGCATCGACTCTTTCGGAGTTTGAAGTAGAGGTGTAGTGTCTTTGCATGTAGCAATGGAGACTATGTGAAAGGGGTGTCATGATTGTGAAAACGTGAAGACTGAGGCTAAGACTGGTATATTTGGTGTGTGCTGTATCTCCTTTGTGGGTGACTTGGACTCTTGGAGGCGGGACTGGGTAGATGATGGCTGGTATTTAGGGTAACCATTGTGAAAGTGTAGGTCTATTCTTCATGGTACTTTGGTAAGGACTTGGGTGATAGTCACTTTTGATGGGGAATCGCTTTGAGATATCGAATAGGTACGCTTACTACGTCGCGTAAAGGAAATATAAAGATTACACTGTTAACATAACATGGTCTTACAAATGATCGAGTAGTTGGTTCAGTTGTCGATGGAGTTCGTTATAGACCCGCTTGGCTTGGTGAGGTTGACATGTGATGTGTGTTGATATTATGTTAGTCTTGGTTGATTGGTCATGGTAAGACTTACAAATGTATAGAGTTGACGAGAATACTCGGGATGGAGGGGATTCATGCGACTTGATATAGATATGTCTGGCTAGAGTCACGAAAATAGGATGTGCGGGATAGTGATTCTGCTTGGAGAACTCGTATGCCACGGAACCCCCAAAATTGGATGAAAAGAACAAACATCATATGTATTCATTAACTTGAGACTCCATTTTATCTGGTAACCCAAACTCCAAAACGCCAGAAACCCAAACAAAGCTATTTAGGAAGCAAAGTGAATACCCTCCTTGTTAAACTCATAAAGCAGTCTCAAGAAGTCACTCTGGTCGCACTTAGACGCACGAGCCTCACCAAGGGTAGTCTTCTCCAGGACACCCAACACCTTACTCTTGACAAGCTCGGCAGTCTTCGTCTTAGCCCTCTTAGAAGGCGTCTTTTCCTGCGCACCAACCTGCATCTCCTTAAAGAACTCAGGTTCATCATCACCGTCCATGTCCTCATCACCAGCTTCCTCCTCCTCTTCCTCCTCGTCATCCATCTCCATGTCCTCATCAGCTGTAGGAATGACACCATCATCAATAGCCACGTTGTTTAAGCTGGCGAAGAGACGGTAGTTCCGCTCCAACATGGCCATGATCTTGCCCGTGAGGAAAGACGCACGGATGGTCTTGTTGCGACGGGAGAAAACGATACGGAGGAGTCCGTCCCATTCTTCATAGGCGACGTCGGGACGGGGCCAGTATGGCTCGATGCGGACGACCGACGACTCGACTTTGGGAGGGGGGTTGAAGTTGGCTTTGCCGACCTTGAGAACGTGCGAGACCTTGGAGAAGAGCTGGGCATTGGCAGAGAGACTATATCATGTTAATATGAGATTGTCTAGGATATATGACGAGACATACCGGCAGTAAAGTGGGTCACCAGGCTGGGCAACCAGACGCAGAGCGAACTCTCTCTGTAACATAAGAACAGCGCATCTAGGAGGCTTAGGCATCTCCAGAATTCTGAAAATAAGAGGCGAAGAAATCTGGTAAGGCGTGTTTGAAATCAAGACATCGAAAGCAGGGAGCTTCTCCATCTTAATCACATCACCCATGAGAACCTCCAGCTTCCGGTGCTCGGGCGTCCCCTGGAAACGCTTGGTGACTTCAGCAGCCATTCGCGGATCAATTTCCACGCAAATAAGCTTCTTGGACGCCGGCAGGATGTTCACCGTCAAGTTACCGGAACCGGGACCGACTTCCAGGACGGTGTCGGTGGGCTTGAGGTTGGCTTTTTCGACGATGGCCTTGGAGACACCGGGGTTCTTGAGGATATGCTTTGGAGGGGTTAATATGCGGGGTTATAAGCTTGGGTTATGAAGTGACTGACCTGACTGTGACGTTGTTAGTATGCAATCACATGCGCATCTTGAGATTCGACTTACCCGAAATCCTTGTTGAACTTGAAGATGTTGTTCTTAGAAGAACGATCGTACGGGGCGGCGCCGCCACCGTTGCGCTTTGGGGTCTTGACCTTGGGCATATTACTGATTGGTATGGAATATACTAAAGCTATATTCTTGGATTCTATGCAGTCGATTCCTCGACTTTTTCGTCGTCGTCTAATTCGAGGTTCCTGGTCTGGGAATTTTTACAGTTCTGCCGGTGGGGCTTTCCGCATTGGGAAACATTGGAAAGCGGTGACTGTTGTCATGGTACTGTGCGCGATTAGGCGTGAGCGTGATTCGCACGGCTTACGAGATCCACTAAAATTCCAATTCAAACTGTCACGCATTCCGTATTTAACGTGTAGTGTTTATATAATCTGACGATTTTTAATTGCTATTGCTATATGCAAGACTGCGCTGCTATACACTACGACGTGATAGACAGTTTCGATTCTCGACAATTTTAAACCACAAAGAGTACGTCGCTTATTGCGAATTCCATAGCCTTGCAGCTGTATTCATCATAACTCCAGTGTGACCTCTACCTCGAACAGTGCCTTAACCGGCCACGATATAAAACGACACGACCAAGATGGCCGAACGAAGAGACTTCCTTAGCCAGCCGGCCCCGGCAAACTACGTCGCTGGTCTCGGTCGTGGTGCCACCGGATTCACCACCCGCTCCGATATTGGCTCCATGCGCGAAGGGCCTAGCGACGAACACATGAAAGAGATCATCGCCAAGCGCTCCGCAGCTCTCGGTATCGCAGTCGACGGCAAGAAAAAGGATAAAGCGGCCGAAGAAGAAAACAACAACGATGACGAAAGATTCCAAGATCCCGATAATGAGGTCGGCTTGTTCGCCGGTGGTGTCTACGACCAGGATGATGAAGAGGCAGATGCAGTTTATGCCAAGGTTGATGCGCGGAATCACAAGAGAAATGAAGCGCGGAAGGCGCGTGAGGAGGCGGAACAAAAAAAGAATGAACAGGCGAATTCGTGGATTCGCACGCATTTCGCGGATTCGAAGAGACAGTTGGAGGGTGTTACGGAGGAGGAATGGGCGAATTTGCCCGAGGCTAGAGATGCGACGGGGAAGAATCGACGGTTGAAACAGGCGATGCATCAGCGGTTCTATGCCAACTCCGACTTTGGTCTGGCAGCTGCGCAGAGTGCCGGGGAGATGTCATCTACAGTTGTCGAGGAGGAAGAGGGAAGTAAGATGGATACCTCTGACGGGGCTATGACCAACTTTGCAAAGATTGGTGCGGCGAGAGATAAGGTGTTGAAGGTGCGGCTGGATCAGGCTGGTACGGAGACACGGATTGGTGGAGGGGTGACGAGTGTTGATCGGTCGGGATATATCACAAGTTTGAACAAGCATGTCCTTCCTGAGGCGCAAGCACAACTTGGTGACTTGAAGCGTGTGAGAGAACTTTTAAACTCAGTTATCAAGTCGAATCCCAACAATGCGTTGGGTTGGATTGCCAATGCGCGTTTAGAGGAGTTGGCGCATAAGCCGGTGACTGCGCGTAAGATCATTGCTGAGGCTTGCGAGAAGCAACCGAAGAATGAGGACGTTTGGCTTGAGAATATCCGGTTGAACGAGGGACACAATGCCAAGGTTATTGCGAAGAACGCCACTATGCATAACAGTCGGTCTGTTAGACTATGGATCGAAGCCATGAAACTCGAGACTATCCCCAGTGCTAAGAAACGTGTCATCCGACAGGCATTGGAACATATCCCCGAGTCTGAGATTCTCTGGAAGGAGGCTGTTAACCTGGAGGAGGACCCCGCTGATGCTCGTCTGTATCTTGCTGAAGCCACCAAGCGTATTCCAAAGTCTATTGATCTGTGGCTTGCACTTGCACGTCTTGAGACACCCGCCAATGCTAAGAAGGTTCTTAACCAAGCTCGTAGGGCTATTCCTACGTCACACGAGATTTGGATTGCTGCTGCACGGTTGACGGAGCAATCGGGTGAACAGAAGAAGGGTAACTTGATGGAACTTGCTGTCAAGATGCTTGCTAAGGAATCTGCCATGCCTACGCGGGAAGAGTGGATTACTGAGGCGGAGAAGTGTGAGGATGAAGGGGCTATTGTTACTTGTGGCGATATCATTCAGGCTACGCTTGGGTTCGGTTTAGATGAGGATGACGACCGGAAGGATATCTGGCAGAAGGATGCTACGAATTCGATTAACCGTGGTAAATACCAGACCGCCAGGGCTATCTTTGCTTATGCGCTACGGGTGTTTGTCAACAGTCGGACGTTGTGGATGGCTGCTGCGGATCTGGAGAGACATCATAGTGATAAGCAGTCATTATGGGGCGTTCTTGAGAAGGCGGTGGACGCATGCCCCAAGTCTGAGGTTCTTTGGATGATGTTGGCCAAGGAAAAATGGCTTGCTGGTGATCTTGACGGTGCCCGTGTTGTTCTTGCGCGGGCTTTCAAACAGAATGCCGATAACGAAGATATCTGGCTGGCTGCTGTCAAATTGGAAGCTGAGAACGGCCAGGAGGAACATGCCCGGAGTCTTTTGGAGACGGCCCGTGAACAAGCGCCGACGGACCGTGTCTGGATGAAGAGTGCAGTTTACGAACGTGTCTTGGGAAACACGGAAACCGCGCTAAATCTCGTCATTCAGGCCTTGCAGCTTTTCCCTGCAGCTGGCAAACTTTGGATGCTTAAGGGGCAAATCTACGAGGATCTTGGGATGATCCCTCAAGCCAGGGAGGCATATGGTACTGGAGTGAAGGCTGTCCCTTCAGCAGTTGGTCTTTGGTTATTATACTCTAGACTTGAGGAGACACATGGATCTATTGTCAAGGCTCGTAGTGTTCTTGACCGGGCACGTTTGGCGGTGCGAAAGTCGGCGGAGTTATGGTGTGAATCTGTGAGAATTGAGCGGAGAGCTGGGAATGTGCCACAAGCGAAGAACGTCATGGCTAAGGCGCTCCAGGAGGTGCCAAAGAGTGGACTGTTATGGTCTGAACAGATTATGCACCTTGAAGCTCGTACACAGAGAAGACATATGATTATCGAGGCGGTGAAGAAGGTGGAGTCTGATCCTATCTTGTTTGTTACGGCGGCCAGGATCTTCTGGAGTGTAAGAGATTTGGTGAAGGCACAGAAGTGGTTTGAGAGATCATTAGTTGTGGATGCTGATTGTGGTGATGCATGGGCTTGGTATTACAAGTTTTTGAGGCAGCATGGTACTGAAGAGAAGGTGGGTGAGGTTGTTTCAAAATGTGTGGGCAATGAACCACGACATGGCGAAGTTTGGCAACGAGTAGCTAAGGCTCCTAAGAACGCTAGAAAGCGTGTCGAGGAGATACTGGACCTGGTCTTGGAGGAACCTGAGTATAAAGGAAGTTACTAGACCGGGGTATATACGTAGATAGATTGTGCAGGAATCAAGGTTACATTTACATACGTCATGTCATGTGAGGCTTGGTGCAGGTGCGGGGTTGTGATGGTGACACGAGGGGGTTGGTTTGGATGGTAGGACAGAAAGAGGGTTTGCTTGGGGTTGAATTGTTTGGAAGGAGATGACGTGAGAGTGCATGTGGATGTGAATTGTGCAGATTTGCTTGATTTGTTGGATATTGAATGCAGATTGATGAACTGGTGTTTAAGCAGTTACATAGAGGATGGTTGGCAGGGTATCTAAGTGGTGGAGACGACGTGGCCAATCAGATGTGAAGAATGTTGAAGGATTCGAAGGATGCAATGGAGGGATTGGGCAGGTGGGGATGGAATGTGAATATCGTGGTTTCCTTTCAAACAATGTCATGAGATGCGCCGCCAGTCTAGACGAGACAAGTGCCAGCACAGATGTGAATTCACGATTCTTGGTACTGACTACTTGGCCTCTATACCATCGTAGCGTACCGTCCCGTAAATACGTAGATCAACTCCCTTGAATTGGAACTTTCCTCGCCCTGTAACGCACAGTGATCGGGTCTTCTCTGAGCCCTGTACATGCAGCTGATGAAACGGTTGATAAGTGGCTAAGCTCAGAGTCGACCTGGGTGTTTTTTTTACGGCGGCCTGTGAATCTGGTTTTGTGGCGGGTCAAAGTTGCTTTTTTTGAAAACGAAATCTGGGGGTATATTCATGTTTATCGTGTCACCATGTTTTTCTAAGATATCCTTATTCACTTGATCCCTTCCTCAGTCAGTCACGGAATCTACTCACGTAAATACATATTATCACCAGGGTCGCTGGGATAACCCTGAAGTCGATACATCCAATCCACAACAGGGGCCTCGATCTCGCCAGCCCGTGCACAGAATCTCCCTCTTCTTGGTCCCCTGCTTGTCTGTTTCTTCGCGCTCTGGTCGTTGGTACATCTGGTGGTACTTGTATCGTTTCGTCTCATTGTTATTCTTCCCGCTCTCTCCATTCCGTCCGGTCCGGTTCCTCGTCACCGATACAGCTTCACTATTCGCCTTTTTTTTCTTACTCCGTTCCGTTATATTACCTTTTAGACTTTGGAGCTGTCGCACTACCGCGTTAATTCGCCAAACAAACTGTTTGTTTCTCGACCCAATCGTGTTTGTTTTTTAACAACAATACCTTGACTGACCGAAAGGTCATGTTCCCGACTCGCCGTTTCTCCCGCCCATTACTCTCATCCACTCCGTATTCTCCGCGCCTTCCTCCGGCTGTCTAGCCGGTTTTTCTTCCCCGCCACTCGGCTGCCGACACAGAGTCCGTGGCCATGTTTCCACGCGACCAATTCACGGCCGTGAATGACCCCTCGGCAAATACCTCACCACAGTTCGCTTTCGAACAATCTCCTGTCAATCATCTTTCGTCTCCAGCAGTTCCCAACGCGCCGCATCCTGTACCGAGTAATCAGCCCTTCGCGATGAACCACCCACCACAAAATACGGGCCCTATGCAACAGGGCCATATGACGCCTACTTTTGTCACCGCGCAACTTCCTCCTCAGGAGGCGCCATGGTGGCCACAGACGGGACAGATGACTTTAGGGGAGCACGCGTTATTTGATAATCCTCAAGCTATGGACACGGGGATGTCACTGTTTGGTTTCTTTGGTGATGGTGCGAATAACGGATGTAACTTCCGGCCAGTCATGCCCTTTCACCCTGCTCCGCCTCGTCCACAACAAATCCATCAGCCCTCGCCAGTTACGGCTCCAGCTCCAGCTCCAGCTGCTAGTCTTCCGTCCGGTGGTTGCAATGCCGGACCTCCAGAATCGCGTTGTGGTTGCCGGAGATTTTACAGTTCGAATAGCACAGATAAGCCTGACGGTCACCAGTTCTGTATGTGCTCGCATCACGCCTGTTTTCACGATCACGATTCAACGCCTTCTTCTACGCATCCTCCTACGCCAGTTACCACGCATTTAGAAACTCCAGTGTCTTATGTCCCAATGGGACCGCCGCCTCCGCCACAGCCACAACCGAAGACAGTTCCTGTGTCGCATCCTACAAAGACACCATTACAAGATATCTCAGATCGTTTTATCCACCCTGCTTCATCGTTTGGTAACGAAAATGCCAGACCAAGATCAATTCACTCGGTTCATTCAGTACACTCAGGTCGTAGTCAACCTCCATCACCGGCTCGTTCCGAACCCGCCGAATTGCGTATTACCGGACATCCGCCACCACGGCAAGAAGTCCCCCCAATGATTCAACAACAACATCCAACAAGCATCGTTAACCTCCAGCACCATGATAGTCAAAAGACCAACACCGCCCCAGATGATATTAGCATCCCAGATACACAGAGTTGTAGTGGTTCGATAATGAACGCCGATGCTTCACGGGAGGATAGCATGTCAACTGTAATTGCGCCCGCCACAGGCCGGGCCCGCGCTCTCTTAATGTCTACTCCACGCCAAGGATCTCAAAGAAGTGTATCCACCACATCTTCCCGGTTTATGCTCCCATTTGGTGGGAAGTGCCTTCAACTGTCACGGCCCGCTAAGCGCCGGGAACCGTTACAAGATCGTACAGATGATATGCCAGAGATTAAAAAGGAACGCAGATTGGATGTGCCATCCAGTCGCTGCGACAGTCGGGCCACTACTTGCTCCGCTTCAGAATTATCAACACCTCAGCCACCACCAGCGCAAATGACTGTCTCAGGAATGTACAACATGGTCAATAGCCACCAAGCACGAATCGACAGGCTAGAAAATGCATCAATAGTCACCAACGCCCATGAAGAATGTCTTGATCGCCACGAGAATGTCGACACGCGTGTCTGCGAACTGGAGAATCGAATGGACGATGTGGAAAAACAACTTGCGGATGGCAGCTTTAAGCGCAGTGAGCCAGGTTCAGCAGATGGAAGTTTTGATAAGCAGGAGTTTCTACAGCAGTTCCATTCGCTCCAAGAACAAATTGCCGAGTTACAACAAACATCACCGTCAGTGGCACATCCCTGGAACATCGAAGTTGTCTTATTACCTTTTCCTTTACGCAAACTTTGGATGCGCAATCCCGAGTTCCCATTGGATGGTTCCATTACAGCCTCGGATAATGACGACTGGACGTGTAACTGGACCAACCGTGGCGCACCAACTACGCCTTTCCTCGAAGACAGATCTGTTGATTCTCGCGAACAAGAATGGCTTTTACCACGGGTATACCGGGCTGATTCAGTCGTTTATGAGCGATTGCAGAGTCGCGGTTTTGTCCGGACAGTTACGGTTACTGGTGGCGATGCTCGTTCTGTGCAAATAGCTATCAACCACAGCTTCAAAGACTTGCTGCAACAACTTGCTGCCAATAGACCGCCAAGACCAGAAGTTAAGGCAAGCAAGTTCATGGGCTTACAGCAGGATTGGATCCCATTACGAAGAATCCCGCACGACACGAGATTAAGGTTCTTGTCGCGGAATGAAATGGTTACCCCTGCGTTGTGGGATGTCAAGTTCCTGCATTCGGTGATTATGAAAAGCACTAAGCATCGTCTGTTCATTACACACCCGGAAGCTTACTTGCAGGATCATTTAGCCTTGGAGAACACATGGTCGTGGCAAAGAATTCGAGAACTCAAGAGAGTACACGTTGATGATCCTGACTCCCAGGAAGTCCGAGAAGGCGATGCTATGGAAAAGTGCTGGGAGTGGCACAATATCCTAGATGGTGCTTCGTCAGATTCCGCTAGCATACTTTCTCGTCGGAGTACACCTGCCGCTTCAGTCCACGGACTTACCCGGTCAGCTTCGAGGCGCTCATCCAGTCCTATGATGAGCCGCTCAGCTACTCCTCTTCGTATAGCCAAGACGTCTCGGCCTGTCCATGTTCGGACAACTTCAATGCCTATGACTGCCGGCGCTGTGACTTCTCCCGCTGACAACCGTCGTCGCATCCAATCACAAATCACCAAACCGCATAGTCCTGGCGCCGGCTTCATTGTTCGTCGGAAATCGGGTCGGTCGTCTCATGCCCAGCCTACACCCCGTTGGTCCAGTGGGTCGCCGAGTCCCGCGCCTGGTGCTCAGCCTGGTTTGGTCCGGAATATTAGTAACGGGTCTTCCAAGGCTAGTCGGTCCGCAAATGGTCATTATGCCACGCCTCATAGTAACAGCCATGCCATGTTCCCGGGTAAACTACAAGCGGCGCCTCATGTGCGTCCATATATGTCGGAGTCTGATGATATTTCATCACCCAATCACTATGATCGATCTGCCACGGATGACGCACTTGATGACGAAGGAGATGACACATTCATGACCGAAGACGACGTCAGCCTGGCGGCCGAGGAAAACGATAGCTTCGTTCAAATTTCTTTCCGTGGTCCTCCGCACAGAATGCCAAGTCCAGGCTCCTCATCTAGTCACGCACCATGGCATGAAAACAGACAAGATGAGCCATGGCCTGGCATTGAAGAGGCAATGGGTAGTGACTCGGAGAACATTGATCCCGCAAGTCTGGAGAGGGCGGAACGAGCCAGCGAGACTAGCAGTCTGCCGTCTGAGTATCCGTCTACTCACCCCGGAGGGCGCGATGTAAATGATTTTGATATACATGAGGATGAGGATATGATTTCGTGAGTTTGGAGTTTTTTTTTTGGTTTTCTTTTTAGATGTTTTATGATGGTTATGGATAACAGTACGTTTACCTATTGGTAAATGGGAATAGACGGGGAGAAGGTTTCGACAAAAGAGTCTAGATATTAATGTCGTGATGACATGATGCTTATAATGAATGAATGGGTATCTAACCAGCCCAACTATGAAACAAAAACATACAAACTCATGAACAATTCTGTGCCAACCCCATCTCGTCAGCTATTATGAATACGTCTTCCGCCACTTTAACCATACCACGTCCGGCCAGGCTCAAGACTATCCGCAACTATACACCTTGTAGTCTGACACATACCCACACGATCCAGATTCTTCCAAATCGGCCCTGTTGGCCCATTAACATAGTGATACTGGCCAAATAACCTCCACTGTCTCTCATCAGCCAACGGATAAAGCCTATCACCCCACGCCCCCGTATAAAAGAACCAATCTACAGGAGCATCCGGGTTCTGCGCAGCAGGTTGTAAACATGTGGGATTCGCCATGCTATTCGCCGGTTCGGGTCGATCATATTCATACCAATACATCCTCGAGTTCCGTGCCGGATCCCAGAGGGGACCACGGTCAGTCGTGTCTTTTAATAGGCTGAAGGGGAGGATGTATGGTTGTGGGCCGGGCATGGGGTACATTGCGTGAGAGCCAACGGCGGAGTATAGGACTGGTCGATCATTTAACTTCTCTACGGCGTCGAAAGCGAAGGCTTGACCTCCTTCGTGTTCAGAGAAGAATATGGCGCTGGGTGTGCCGTTTTGGAACCGGATGAGCGTGTGTTCCCAGTCTCCTACGTGGTTCCCGAAGCGGATATTAAGCACCGTTTGGCCGAGGTTATAGCTGTAGAAGAAGAACCAGAAGGCGTCGACGGTGCCGTTTCCTTTGTCTACTACTACTAACGTTGCAGGGGCCGATGAAAGACCCGAGGATGTCGGTTTGCCGGATTTAGGAGGGTCTTGGTCATCATGATAATTCCCTGAGGCAGAGAGATCATCAGCCCAGTCAGCTGGTCTACCACCCGTGTGGAAAAGCCAATCAGGTCGCGACTCAACGTCGTCTATACTACTTAGGAAGACCTGGTTTGTATCGGAAAGGTTATTCAGTTGACTAAGGGAATCGAGCGAGAGTGAAGATGGGGGAACAACGGTTTTCATTCCGTCTTTGTGGTTGTCCGCGACGACTTTCATGTGTTTTACGTGCGTGGCAATGTCGCTAGGCCAAAAGTGCTCTTGGCTACAGAGATGGACTAGGGGCGCGTGGTCGAGGACATATTGGGGGATGGAGCGAGGTTCTGTGGACAATGGAACTTGCGGACGTGGAAGAGACGGTTGTCGGGAGTCTTGCCAGTTTCGGTACCGAGCGGCGGGGGAGGAATCGTCGCCGGCGCCATCGTCGAATTGGATGGGGTCGATTTCATCATACATATCATCCACCTCGTCATCTTCCGGCTCAAGATACGACGTCTCGAGAGATCGTAGTTCGAGGGAAATCCGGTAGGGTGGCGGGATGATTGAGGCTTTCCCGGCTGGTGGGTCAACTCGGAGGTGTTGAAGACCACATAGTGAGAGCCATCGACATGCTTGTCGGTCAAGCCAGTAATGGGAGGAAGCGACCCAGGCACGATCTTCTTTCCGTTTGGCGCTGTTTGGAGGGACTGGATTGAGGATTCTGGGGACGAGATAGGTGATGAGTGATGAGGTGAGAAAAAGGGTTGTGAAGAGGATGAGGTAGCGGAAGCGGTATAAACGTTTTAGAATGATCATTGTGAAGACATTGATGTGTTAATATATCCAATATCGTCAATCAAGCAGGAAAAAAACAAAGCCAAAAGGAAATGAATAAAAGGAAACAAAAAGGATTAAAGAAACGGAAATCAAGGTTTAATACGTCACAGCTCAGATCCCCGGACACCACTTAATTCCCGATTAATCCCATTAAAACCCATATCCTTCCTTCCTTCCTTCTCAAAATTCCTAAAACGCATCCATCCTGCCTAATCCCAGCCCAAACCAGCAAAAGCGTCAGCAAAAGCAGTTGCCCTGCTTTGGCGATTGAATTCTGGGAATGGAGGGAGACGGAAACAGACGTTAAGAAGAGAGAAGTTTCTTTGTATTTTTGGTGGTTTTGATGGGGGAATTTCGGACGTGGGAGGGTTTTCGGGGGTATCATGACAAAGGAAGGGTCTTGGGGCAATTAACGAAAGCGAGTTTGAGTTTAGCTAGTGCCCCGCCCGTCTGGGATCCTGGAGGAAGTGAGTGTTTTGTTGTATAAACGACGACGGGTGATCTTGGAAGTTACTGGGCTTGTGATGGGAATGGCGGACGATTTGCGATCACGGTGGTAATGCATTGGCCAGTTGATATGGGGGCCTGACATAACGTGGGATGAAACAGCCCCTCGCGATTGTTTTTGGTGGGATTCTGGGTGGTTTGGACGTTGACAAATTTGACATGTAGACATCACATGGAATGTGAATATTCACAGCTATAGTAATCCAGCCGGGGATAATCGCCTAACTAGCCCATCAACCGTAATAACCTCACCGCTCAATTGTCCCTGTATACAACCTACGTAGCACATTCGCCCTACCCAGTCCCACCCAAACAAGCCTAATCTGCAACCTCGCTCGGCACAGCGTCACCCACCCACTATACTACCAATCAACCCCGAAAAATCTCACACTTCCGCTGACAAAATCACCACATTCTGCTCATCCGACCTTCCGCTGCCGTTATAGCCGCCGGCAGATTTGCGATGTCGCAGGGCCAAACCCGAGTGGGGTTCGGGTTATTTTCGGGACTACCGATGCGTAACCCTATTCATGACATCATTATTTCGTTTCAGGGGTTGGAAAGATGGACTTTCACTGAGCTTGTGAAGACTGAAGAATTGTTTAAGATTAAAAGCTTAAGAAAAGGATATCGTAATTCATAAGTATTAAAAACTAAAGGCTCACTGGCTATGTCACCCTAATGAGCCATGTTATTCCCCACCTGTCTATACAACGCCCGTAGATCAAAATCCTGAAGACTCCCTTCTGGAATCTCCCCAATGACTCTGGCCGGTGACCCCGCTACGATACTGAAGCTTGAAATCACCATCTGTGGAGGCACCACCGTGCCGTCTAGAATCTTAACATAGTCTTTGATAATCGCCAGTGACCCGATGACAACACCACTACCAATATGCACGTGATTCCCTACAACAGCAGCCTCAATAAAGCTGCCGGCTCCGACGAAGACATGGTCGCCTAGTCTGAGGGGGACGTAACTGAAGATTCTATCTGCGGGTTAGTATACCGCCCATGCATCTCATGTCACCATGAACTCACCCCTTGTTATACCGGCCCGGCGGCCGCAGAATCGCCCCCCTACTCAAGAAACAATACCGTCCAATCGCAATCGCTGTATTATTCACTCCCGGCCCAACCGGCGTACCAGGCGGAAACCTAGCCAGGTCCCCTCTGATCATAACCTCAGGCTGAATGACCGTCTTACCACCCAGCATAATATTCTGAGTGCCGACCAGCGTGGCCTTCCGGGCGACCTTGTTACCGGTGTCCTAGTCTTGTTAGCACTGCCTGGCTATGTCTTGGAGATGATGGAATGAACTTACAGTCTCAATGTATTCTCCTTTCACCGGGCGTCGTGACATTTTGATGGTGCTTGGGAATATGGAGAGGGGACTGATGAGAGAGGTTTGAACCCCGCTATTGTCATTAGCCTTGTATAGACATAAAAGTGGGGTTATGCATTAAAGTGAGGTTACACGATAGAAGGGGCTAGCGTGGGCGCAACGACGGATGATCTGTAATGAGGGTTGAAGGCATCGAGAGTTGTCAGATTGAATTTGAGGCTATTCGAATGGAAAAGGGGCGTGGATGATTGCTTTGTATGTGTGTATCTTGGTGAAGATGTCGGGGCGCTTCGATGAGGGATCTCGCTTAGGCACCCGTCGGCTTACTGCATTGTTGGGTCTTAATTCTGGGTGCATTTGGAGATCAGCTTGGGCATCATTTTGGGGATCTTTTGAAGCCGAGAGATAAGAATCAAGAGGAGTATAGAAAGATATTGCGATGACGTCCTGCCATGTCTCGTGGGTATCATGGCCTAGCTTCTTACTCAAAAGATTCACGACATGGATCCACTAAGATATCTGTGAGTGCTATCTGGATACGTCGACGGGACACACTCGACTCCGTCATCAACATCCAACGTGGCGCATTTGAACTTTTCGTTGATTATACCTGAAAAGGATGAATACTTTCGTTTTGCAATCAAGATATGGCGTCACAGAAACCCACAAACTACTTTTCAAAAGGTCCATGTGCATACATATTTCAAAATATCAAAAGTAGCCCACAAAGTGTTTAAAGTTGACTTGTATTGTGTAAAGAAAGTCTCTAGTGACATTCAAGTTATTGTATAATGCCATAAATCGCGAGGCTACGGCATAGCCACACTGGTAGACGCGGCTGAGCTCCCAGAGGACGTCCAGCAAAGACTTCTCAACGTCAAGTAATATAAAAAAGATCCCATAATCATAGCCCCATCCTTTGTGTTGGCAGCAAGATATGATGGACATTGAGAGAATTTGTAGACGTCACGGCATATGGACTGCAGGTCCAAGTTCACATTCCTCAACGTCAAGACGTCTCTGCTAAACCTCCTCCGCTAGCTCAACCTCGCCTGCCAACATGGCTACCCGTCACCCCCGACCATGACACTACCCAATCTCATACCCACTGCCGGGATCTGGCTCCGCGCGACGGGGGATCGCCAGATACACTTGGCCCGTTCCGTTCCATGGCATGACAGAGTTCAGACTTGATAACAGACCTCTTATTCCGACATATCTTGCCACCCAACACAAATATCAGGTCGAGTGAAGTTCTGTCATGGGGAAGGTGCGCGTCAAATGTATCTGGGGGTCTCCCGTCACGCGGGGCCAGAGGCCAGGCGGCGGAAATGTCGCTAGTTGTGGTGTTGATGTTGCGGGGTGCAACACACCGTGACTCGATAGATAGACAAGGAACATCATGGTTCCGTGCCATCTGGTCAGATGCGCTTAAGCACCAAAGACCTGAGTCAGTTCTCGGTACATATTCGAATCCTGAAACTAATGTATTAGCTTGTGCCTAATCAAGAAGGAAGCATGGCAATAGTTGGGGGAAAACTGGTGACTTACATCTTCGAAATGAGCCGGCAGTCTAAATGGAAGGAATCTATATAGACTGGGATGTCTTACAGTCTACATGAGACAATAAGATCATCACTTCGGCCCCAGAGGGGCCAGTCACAAAATGAATTGCGTGGTTGGTTTGTGTTTTGTATGCTTGTGTTGAGTAGAAACTGAAGAAAGAAGAAACAAAGAAGAGAGAATTGGGAATAACTCGGGGTTTATTTGTATAGTTGTGCTTGGGCTAAGCGCCCGATGATCCTTCTGAACTGGGCGCGTACATGTTTATGCGTGTACCCGCATATATGGACACAGATTGGTCAGTCTCTTCACAAATCGAAATATGCTGTAACCATACGCTGTTTTGCCGACCTGTCAATGCAACCAAGTTGTGCTTGAGGTAATTATTCGGGGCTGAGTTATACGCCTTGTGTACGCCTTGCGTACAAGATGCGGTGCTTAGTTATCTTTACAGCCTTGAAACTCACCGGCGGCGTTAAAATTGCACATTATATAGCCTATGAAATAGTCAAGCTCCCAGACGCAGTCAGTGCAAACTACACTTAAGTGAATACACTATCTATTCACCAATACCACCATAGTAGATCCTAAACACGGTTCCAACACATCTCAACACCCCTCTAACAACCCAAATACACCACGGAGGCATTCCACTCAGGACATAACAGCCGTGGCTACGGCGGCCTCGCGGTGGATTTACGAGGGAGTGATGGAAACGTAGTTGAGGCGGGCGGGAGGGTTCAGAGCTTCCGCTGGACGATACCGCGGACACTCTTTGGTTTATTAAGGGTTTTGCGTACCTCGTTTCTGTTGATATAGCTCTAGTTTGAGATGATAGTGTTCCAACGTCACTAGACCCAACACCTTGGCCATTATGTTGATAGCCAGTCTCCTAAGACCTCGTCTTACAAAGTTACACGAACATAGTCTCATCCCAAGGTCATACAAAAATCATCATCCACCGAAACTACCCCGGACACGGACACAGTCTGCCCTAAAGCCAACACCACGTCCGTCACATAGTAATCCCAAGACATTCAACCCTTTATCCAACAAACAAAATAAACACAACACCATCAATTTTCAAAACTTACTATCCATCTACGCCTGTCTACCCAACCACTCCTCATGCAACTTCTTCTGCTTCTCCCATTCCTTGGCCAACTTCTTCTTCTTACCCTTTCCGACTTCCTGGCCCTCCTTATCCTTAGTCGGCAACCCATCCGCATCCCACTCCGTGAACTCCTCCGTCTTGAACATTTCCAAGTGACTAATCTTACTCTTCTCCTCCAATAATCTCGCCTTCTCCTTCGCCTCCGCTTCTCTTTTCGCCTTGGCAGCCGCCTTTGCCGCCGCAAGTGACTCCTTCTCTGCCCGCGCAGTAGCGAGGGTCTTGTCGACGGGGCGTACGAGGCATTTCAAGGGGGCGTCGCGATCTTCAAGGTAGATTCCGAGGTCCCAGAGGTGTGTGTCTCTAAGCTGGTCGCAGAGGGCGAGGAGGTCCTTAGCAGCGGCCTTTTCGGTCGCGAGCTTCTTCACGTCGCTCTTGAATTGACTAAGGGCACCAGCGTACTTCTCTTGGGCAGCAGTAGCCTCAGGGGCCTTAACGGCCTCAACAAGACCGTTAATAGCCTCATAGTCAAGAGTCCCAGAACGAGCAGCGAGACGCACAGAGTCACGCAGTTCGGCGGCGGGATACACAAAGTTACGAGCTTCCTCGGGGATATCAATACCCGACCAGCCAATCCGCTTAGCATCCGAAAGATCACTCTTGGAGTCAAGACCAAAGATGGTAACCATCCTGGTAACCCAACGGGCAACCAACTGGGTAGTCTCGCCAGAAACATACTTGGCAGTGTTAAATTCAGAAATAAGATCCGAAATAGCACGCATAGCCGCCGGTGTGTTAAACGAGTCACACAGGGCAGCGTGCAAGTCCTTCTCGGCCTTCTCCAACGCCGCCTTAACAGCAGCGTCAGTCTCGGGGCTACCAGCAGTCTTGAAAGCTGCCTCGGTAGCCTCAGGGTTTCTCTCGGTGTCGAGGGCCCGAAGGAAGAAACTGTTTACTCTGTCCTCCCAAGAGACGGTGCTCTTCATGAGTTCATCGGTAATCTCAATGCCATCTTGCCAAGTACCCATGAGGAAGCAAACACGCAGAGACCGCGAAGTCCACTCCTCCTTCTCAAGAGCTTCCCGAATGGTAGTGAAATTCTTCAAACTCTTGCTCATCTTCATACCCTGAATACTCAAGTGACCAGTGTGCAGGAAATAGTTGGTCCACTGAGTGTTAGGGTGCTCCTTAGTCCAGTAAGCAGTAGACTGCGCCAACTCATTGTCATGATGAGGGAAACGCAAGTCAACACCGCCAGAATGGAAATCCATAGCCTCTCCAAGAATCTCCGACGCCATGACTGAGCACTCAATGTGCCAGCCAGGACGACCGGGGCCCCATGGAGAAGGCCACGAGGGCTCACCCGCCTTACTAGCCTTCCACAGCGCAAAGTCGCACTCATTCCGCTTCGTGGTAGTCTTGCTCGACAGAGCACCTTCACCATCAGCCAACAGAGACTTATCATTTCTGTTCCACGGCTCCAGGCAGGCATAGTGGTGGCCGTCCTTCTCGTAGGCCTCGATGTCGAAGTAGACGGAACCATCGGGGGTAGCATAGCCGTAGCCGTTCTTAACAATCCGCTCGGTAAATTTGACAATGTGAGGAACGTATTCGGTAACACGGGTAAGAACGTCGGGGTACAAAACGTTCAAAGAAGCGAGATCCTCAAAGAACCGGGTCTCATACTTTTGCGTCAGCTTAGTGAAGATGCTGTGGTCATTGGCGTCGATTTCCGCGCCGTAAAGAGAATCCAAGTAGGGCAACAAGACGTTATCAGCCTTGTCGTAGAATGTAGCAACATCAGTGTTCTCCGAAACAGTTCTCAAAGCCTCCGCGGCGGTAGCCACAGTCTTGATGTGCATCTTAATCTTGGCCTCCTTGTCGCTAGGCGCCTCGGTATCCGACTCAAGCGCCTTTCCATCCAGGACTCTCTTATACGCGACGGCGACATCGGCATCGTAGGATTCGGGGGTGGTAGTGGCGGGGAGAAGGGGGAGGTTCTTTTGGATGTATTTTTCAAAGGCCGTCTGGGTGGTAGCCTTGACTTCGGAGTTGATGGTAGTGTGCTTTGCTTTGAGGCTGTTGAGGAGGTGTTGCTGGCGACCACGGAGGATGATTTTCTAATGTAGACATGTTAGTCTTCGTGCATGGGTAGTAGAAACTGGGGACCTACGTCATCGACGTCCGTGATGTTCATGACGAACTGCACGTTAAAGTTGAAGTAATCCTTCATGATGCGCCGGATAATGTCAGTTGAGACATAGTTGCGCGCATGTCCCACTACAACAAGTCAGCAAGTAATCTTCCATCCATCGCAAAACAACCTACAATGAGCATCATCATAAACCGTAGGACCACAAGTATACCAACTAACAGCCTTTCCCTCACGATCAATCGGGATAAAATCCTCCTTCTTCCTCGTCAAACTATTCAAAACCTTCAACTCCGGCAACTTGACACCCTCCAAAGCCTCCGGCTTCAACCACGGCGGCTGCTGTCTCCCCGAGGAAGCCATCCTTCCAAAGATACTCGTAACAGGCGTCCTAACTCTTCCAAATAAAGTACCAGCCACAGAAACCCGCGGCGAAATCAATCCTAGTGAAACACTGCTCAAATACCCTGTGGAAACACGGGGCCGGAATGTTGCGGAGCGGAGGAGATACGGGTGAAGGCGCATACGGAGGCCCGGGGTGAAGGGGATTCCTGGGGCGGGATTTTGCTGAGTCACTGGTTGGCGTGAAAATCGATCAACTTGGAGCTTCGGCGGAGCGTTCTGTTGACGGTTCTTTGAGTTGGCACCGGAAACGTAGCGGTCAAAGAAACAACAATGGGAAATTCACAATCTAGATAATCTAGCCTTTCCTGAATTTAATTCCTTTATCTCGTCATTTCTTATTGTTCATAGTCGTCACTGACGTGCGCGGGGCATTTTTATCCACATTGAGAAGTTGCGCTCAATGACCATTGGGGTTAGGGTACATATATGATGAAGCATGTGATTTACATAAATGAGAAGTTCATGAAGAGAATTGTTGATGTCTTGAAAATAGTTACCGAAATTGAAAGGTTTTGAAGACACTGGAGGCATAGCAAGTCCATCGTCTCAACTTGGCGATGAGTTCCGAGCTTTTGTTGACCTAAAACAGCATCAAAGAGCTTTAAACTCATATAGAACATCCTCGAACTAACTAGGGATATGCGCTTGTATAGCACTTGCACATAGGAGCCAATCAGTGCCCCGCAATCTTGCACTCCACCCTAAAAGGCAATCTAGCTTGTACATACATAACCACGACAATCGAAGCTATCCAGATAATTATCCAGTCTATCCACGATTACTATATAAAGACCTCCATAATCGTCCTCGGGTCTCCATTACCCCTCTAATTCCTAATCCTCAATATACCGACACACACCCCTCAAAATGTCCACCGCCCTAATCGACCTCGACAACGACGCCATGGAGCCCACCCTCCAGTCGATTCTCGACCAGCGCAGTCTCCGGTGGATCTTCGTCGGCGGCAAAGGAGGAGTCGGCAAGACCACCACCAGCTGCTCTCTCGCCATCCAGCTCGCCAAAGTGCGCCGTTCCGTCCTCCTCATCTCCACCGACCCCGCCCATAACCTCTCCGACGCCTTCAACCAAAAGTTCGGCAAGGAGGCCCGTCTTATCAACGGCTTTGAGAACCTCTCTGCCATGGAAATTGACCCCAATGGGAGCATGCAGGAGTTGTTGGCTGGTCAGGGTGAGGAGGCTGATGCCGGTGGCATGGGGAGTATGGTGCAGGATCTTGCCTATGCCGTGAGTATAACGTATTCCTAATATGTTTTCCAAAACTAACACCACCTAGATCCCCGGTATCGACGAAGCCATGTCCTTCGCCGAGGTCCTCAAACAAGTGAAATCCCTCTCCTACGAAACCATTGTCTTCGACACCGCTCCCACCGGCCACACCCTCCGCTTCCTCCAATTCCCCAGCGTTCTCGAAAAGGCCCTCGCCAAGGTCTCCCAACTATCCTCCCAATACGGCCCCCTCCTCAACGGAGTTCTCGGCGCCGGCGGCCAGCTTCCCAACGGCCAATCCCTCTCAGATATGACAGAGAAGCTCGAGACCCTCCGTGCCACCATCTCGGAAGTGAACAGCCAGTTTAAGGATGAGAATCTGACCACCTTTGTCTGTGTTTGTATTGCCGAGTTCTTGTCGCTTTATGAGACGGAGCGGATGATTCAGGAACTTACTAGTTACAATATCGATTCGCATTGTATTGTGGTTAATCAGTTGTTGTTCCCCAAGAAGGGGAGTGACTGTGACCAATGCACTGCGCGGAGACGGATGCAGAAGAAGTATCTGAGTGAGATTAAGGAGTTGTATGAGGATTTCAACGTAGTGAAGATGCCATTATTGGTGGAGGAGGTTCGTGGAAAGGAGAGATTAGAGAAGTTTAGTGATATGTTGATTCACCCTTTCGTTCCCCCTGAGGAGGACTAAATGGGTATAGACATAGAATACACGAATTTGTTGAGCATTCACAGATATCTATGTACATCGTGATACAGTAACCAAATGAACATGCACAAATATGATAAAGTCAAAATGAGGGAAAAAAACAATGCTTTCAATCTATGGCCAATCCCAATATCCAAAAACTCCTTAAAAACGCAAAGTATACTCCAAACCCAAAACCCAAAAGCCCAAAAAACCAAATCCAGATGAATCAAATCAACGCCAGAAGACAAACACCAAACGACAATCATCATACATGGAGATCCCAAGCCAAAAGGCTATGTACAAGATCTCGGGACCCAAGACCGAAAATACAAAACGAACACTATCTCCGGCCTAGAAAATAGTTAGCACTAAAGCTAGTAACTTGGTATTCTCTTAGAAAGACTGACCATTCATGTTGTTGGCGTTGTTCATGCCATTCATCATGCCGGAGTTCATGTTGTTGTTGCCATAGTTGTTCCGGTGCCCGTTGTTCCAGTTGCCGTTGTTGTTGAACCGCTGACCGTTGTTGTTGTTAAAGCCGCCGCGGTTGTTGTTCCAGTTTTGGCCTCTGTTGTTGTTGCCAAGATTAGGCATGCCGCCAGGAAAGGGCATACCCGGCATACCACCCATCCCCATACCAGGCATCATAGGCATGCCCATACCCATCATACCCATCATGTTAGGGGCCATAGGCATACCATTAGGCATCATGAATGGGGGCATCATAGGCATACCCATAGGGAACATGTTACCCATGTTGCCCATGTTTGCCATGTTCATCGCCTGGCGCTGCTGTTGCATCTGCATGGCTCTAGGAGCCTTAGGGATACGGGGGTTCTCAGAGACATCATCATCTACCGAACGCTTACGCTTGTTTGAACCTTCAGTAGCGGGCGCATTATCAACTTCGGTTGAGGTCTGGTTCTCTTCAGGAGTCTTTTTAGTGTCATCCGAATCCTTCGTAGTATCCTGAGCCTTGGTATCTGTCTCATCAGACTGGGCCTCGGGTGATTTGCCACCAGTAGAATCCTCAGTAGCAGTGGTGTTGGCAGTAGCAGACGCATCATCAGACACAGGAGCAGAAACAGCATCACTTTTAGGAGACTCGGGGGCAGCTGATGGCTCACGGGCCTTCATCTCCAAGTACTCCTTGATTTTAGTCGCAACTTCTTCGTCAGGGGTCAAATCATCAATCAGAACATTATCCGTGTTGCAAGCGGGGCAGACGAAGTCGCTGAACATCAGCGCGTTAGTGATGCAATCATTGCAAAACGTCTTCCCACAGCAAGGAGTCTTGGTAGGTTCAACAAACAACTTCTTATCTATAGAACACTCGAGGCCACGCTCCTGAAGATCCTTGTTACCTGACGTCTCGAGTTTCGAAGCTTCAGCCGAGGTCTTGGCCTTGGCCTGGTAACGCTCCCAAGAAGCCTTGTCAGGTCTAGCAATGACATAGTCACCATCAGCGTTGACCATGACACCAGCAGGCCGCTTGCCTTCCTCGTCCTCTCCAGCTTTGGCAAGAGCAACGGACTTGTCAACAGTGGTGAGGAACGACCGTGGAATACCAGTAGTACGCTTGACACGAGGGCGGTTGTCAAACTCTGGATCGTCATTGGTAGGGCACTGCTGAATCCAGTGACCCTTCTCGCTGCAACGGTAGCAAACGTAACCGTTGGGGGGCTCGTGGTCAGGAACATTGACAGCACGCTTGCCGAGAGGCTTAACATACACCGGTTGTTGGCTGTTAAAAGGTTAGAAAATCATATTGTCGTAAACCAACTAAGGAGCAACTTACTGTGCCATCTCTTCCTTCTGAACGGACCATTGAGCCGACTGGGCAGCAAACATGGCCTTCATCTTTTCCTCTTCCGTCATGTCTTCGCTAATCTCCATAACAGGAGGGGCAACGCTAGATGCGGGCTTTCCGGAAGCACCGGGCTTCTGGCCGTCCTTCCGGAAGCGAGCATTAACGGGCATCTTGCCAGAGATGTAGCGAGCGGCGCGGCCGGCTCCGGGGCGCATGGGAGGAAGACGTCTAGCCACTACAGTGGTTGATCTAGGGATGATAGTGGTATCATCATCATATTCTAAAGACTAGTCAGCTTATGCTGGGCATGTATTAGTTGGTTGACATGGGGGACTCACCTTCAGAGCCATCGTCAGTGTAAATAGCAAGGTCAAAATCGGTGCCATCACCAAGGCCACTCTTGGTAATAATCTCACGCTTCAGCTCGAACACGCTGATACCAGTACCATCGAATTCAACACGGGTCGGCTCCTTCTGCGACTTGAATTTGAAGAACACAGACGAAGACATCGTGAGTCAGTTTGGCAAGTGTATAGAGACAAAAAATGGAGATATAGAGCACGTGATAACGTGATCAACAGGAATGTCGACAAGGAATCGCAATAGTAGTATGGCGATAAAGGTGTCGATTGATATACAATGAACACCTCAACAAGGTCGCAGGGCAAGGAAACAGGGGATATGGGACTTCGTAACAACAGCAAACAGCGTCAGAGTGACTAGGGAGTCCAACAGAATGAAATGAATCTAATGATTGATGCTTTCTTTTTGACTTCTTTTCTTAGTCTTCTTTTCCAGTGAATACCTCCTATTGAGGAGATGTAGGTCAACGGACAGAAAGGACTGTAAATATAGATATAACACCAGTTTTCAGAATTGAACTTGAAGCTTGGTTGTCCAAGTAAAAACCCAGAGCAAGCCGAGTGATACGTAAAAAAATCTAGCTGGAAGCTCAATTCACAAACAGGTCCCCCAAGAAAAAAAAATCCTCCACGAAAAACAACGTGCTCAATTGTTGATAATAAATATTTAACGGCTAGATTTTGATGTAGCAATGAAGCTACTGTTAAGGTTAGAACACACGGTTATCGGCGCAGTCGCGATGAAGGTGTCGCAAGGTTCTCAAAAGGAATTGTGTGAAGCAAATCGACAAGTCAATGTCAGAACGGTCGCGTACGGGAAACAAGGGAAACGAAAAGACGAAAAAGAAAATGGCCAAATGAAAAAAAGAATCGGAGAATGCGTTAGAATTAAGGCGCAAATGAAAAACCGATAGAATTCCGGTCGCTTTTAATGACGAATGGTGTCGTGGTAAACGGTTGTTGATGGAAAATAAAGAGGGAGGAAAGAAATGAGAGCAAGCGAAAAAGCGTGAAGGAGCAATTAATGACTGAGCCTAGCCAGCCAGGCAGGAGGGGTTTATGTTTCGTAAGCAACGCGTACAAGTTTAACTTTTCGGGCGGGTTTCATCATGTGACTTTGCACGTGATGTGGGTTATGTGAGATATTGGCAACCCTACTATTCTACAACATAGTGTATCACAAAAGGAACCACGAGAGACAACATCTGTCACAGTCCCCTTAAAACATGCATCAAATTGGCATGTATGTATGTATGATCTGAATACGGCTCCAACTATAATGAAAAATCGATATCATCGGCCCACCCGATAGTAACAAAAAGTTCCTCTATTCCCCGTAACAAGTCTAGGTTGCTATCGGCCCCACCTTCCTGAAGCCCCCATCACGAGCCTTGGAATGGTATTGTAAATAGAGCTAGAGCACTATAATTTAGGGCGTGCAATGGGCAAAACACAGCCAACGGGCTTACACAGTTAAATGTTATTTGCCGGTTTGCCTATTCGCCGGATCGACGGTTAGACTTAACCGGAAACAGAAGGTGAACAAAGCAAGCAACAGTAGTTTTCTGTCGACGCACCTGCCATGCCCATGCATGATGGAACCCCGCAGATGTAAAGAGCGAACGGTGTCGTCAGAGGTCTTTCGGGGTTCATCAAGGTATTGAATTCTGGAGCCAAACCCACATTGGTTCGCGAACGGGACTCTCTTTTGTAGGGCACATAATAGTAAACGATACTCCCAGGGCTGATGCTTGCGGTTTGGAGCGGCAACAAAGGACCCTCCTAAAAGAGAAAGTTATCACGCCAAACCAACAGAACGTGGTTGATATGCGCAAATAGCAGATACAGCACATACCGTCACTATGCCCCGCACCTTCCTTCTATCCCAGGTCCCGCGAGTACAAGGCCCAGGCTACTCCCGCACAGCCAAGTATATATCAAGCAATCCGCGCTTCTTTACATCTCCGTCACATTCTTCATCTTCTGTATTGTCCCGTCTTACACAACCTTATCGTACATTATCCGTTGCCCCGTTTATCGCACCGGTATCGATTTCCTCAACCCGCGCTTATCTAACCGACGCTATTCGCCAACACCAAGCTCGCAAAGTAAACATGGCTCCCCAGCTGGATACCTTTTTTAAGCAGGTCGACGACTCGGCTGACCACTTCATTGAGCGTCTCCGCAAGGCGGTTGCCATCCCATCTATCTCTGCCGAGGCGGCCCGTCGTCCGGATGTCGTCCGTATGGGCCACTGGCTCGCTGACGAGCTTAAGGCTCTCGGCGCCACGGTTGAGCTCCGTGAGCTTGGCCCCCAGCCCGACCACCCGGAGCTGACTTTGCCTCCTTGTGTTCTGGGCCGTTACGGTAACGATAAGAACAAGCGCACTATTCTTGTCTACGGTCACTACGACGTGCAGCCTGCGGAGAAGAGCGACGGTTGGGCTACGGAGCCTTTTGAGCTTACTGTTGATGACAAGGGCCGGATGTTCGGCCGTGGTGCCACGGATGACAAGGGTCCAGTTCTGGGTTGGTTGAACGCCATTGAGGCGCACCAGAAGGCGGGAGTTGACTTCCCGGTTAACCTGCTGATGTGCTTTGAGGGTATGGAGGAGTACGGTTCGGAGGGTCTTGATGATCTGATTATCGCGGAGGCCGACAAGTGGTTCAAGGATGCTGATGCTGTCTGCATTTCCGATAACTACTGGTTGGGTACCGAGAAGCCTTGCCTGACCTATGGTCTTCGTGGGTGCAACTACTACTCGATCGAGATCTCTGGTCCTGGTGCTGATCTTCACAGTGGTGTGTTTGGCGGTACCGCGCAAGAGCCTATGACGGACCTGGTCAAGATCATGGGTCAGCTGGTTGACGTTGATGGCAAGATTCAGATTCCCGGTATTATGGAGCAGGTTGCGCCTGTTACTGCGGAAGAGGATGCCCTCTATGACAACATTGCCTTTACCATGGATAACATCTATGAGTCTCTCGGCAGCAAGACCACTATTCACGACACCAAGAAGCCTACGCTGATGGCCCGCTGGAGATACCCGTCGCTTTCTCTCCACGGTATCGAGGGTGCTTTCTCTGCGCCCGGTGCCAAGACTGTCATTCCAGCCAAGGTTACTGGAAAGTTCTCTATCCGTTCGGTTCCCAACATGGAGATTGAAAAGACCAACGAGCTGGTGCGCAAGTACATTGAGGAGCGGTTCGCGGCTCTTGGTTCCAAGAACACTCTGAAGGTTGGGCCTATTCACTGTGGTAACTGGTGGGTTGCGTCGCCTAAGCACTGGAACTTTTCTGCTGCGGCGAAGGCCGTTGAGCGTGTTTGGGGTGTGCAGCCGGATTTCACCCGCGAGGGTGGCAGGTAAGTTTGTGTTAGACGATGTTGTGATTCGTGATGGTTATGGTATGCTAACTGGTGCTTTTTTTTGTGGTGTAGTATTCCGGTTACTCTGACGTTTGAGCAGGCTACTGGAAAGAATGTGTTGCTTCTTCCTATGGGTAGCTCGACTGACGGTGCGCACTCGATTAATGAGAAGCTCGACAAGCGCAACTACATTGAGGGTATCAAGCTGTTGGGTTCGTACCTGCACTATGTTGCTGAGGAGCCTCAGAACTAGATTTTGGAGTGTAAGATTGGTTGAATGGTTTTTTGTATTATTCAGATAGAAGTATGTATGAATCAATGGAATTGTGTCTGGTATCTGTTGTTCAACCCTGGTATGTATGTGTTCTATGCTGCGAACCATGTGGGTTAATCCTTTGGAAAAAAATGCGCCAAAGGATTGCAAAAATAAGCCAAGAAGTTGGAAATGTATAAGTGGATAAATGGAAGAAAGCAAGGCAGCTTCTAGCGTGATAAAGCAAGACATTTATGTCTGAGCTGGTTCAATGACAAAAGAAAAGAACAAAGGAAATGCGTAACTCATAAGATCATAACCCATAATCAAGATAAATCCCCAAGCTCAACCTCATAGAGCTGTCTCTCTCTCCTCGTCATAGACATCTCTATACAGTAATTCCCAACCTTGTATTTGACCTCGTCCCTTTCAACATCTAGATATCTCCAACCAAGATATGCTGAGCAATGTTTACAAGTGACTTCTGCAAAGGTATGTTTCCCATCTTGAAGTAAGCGAGGATAAGGTTCTCCTTGGTCAACATTGATTAATGCTAGTTCACCACGGGGAGGCTTAACGAAGAAACATGGACCATGACGACCACGGAATGACCCTGACACAAGCAAGTCAACGGTAGCGATGGGCGCGCAACACCCGGCACAAGCGAGGGTCGGAGGAGCTTGTAAGTAGGCATGGTGAGTAGGCCGGAGACTTGGGTTGTCGGGATGGATTGAGCGGGGGAAGGAAGATGCGGGTTCCGTGGTTGTTACTGATAGAAGACAATTTGGGGAGTTGGCGGGGAGTGAAGATAGGTGAGGAGCGTGGGTGGGGGGAACTGGATATGGAGTTTTCAGTTCTGGTGGTGGTGAGGAGGCTGTTGGGGCGGATGGAGCGGAGGTCCGTTTGGAACGGAAGAGGCGGCGGCGGAAGCTCATTTTGGGGTTTGGGGGTTGAATGAATTGGTGAGGAGGAGGTTTTATCGTATGGTATCGTGATGTTGTAGATCGGTGTATCTTTGGAAGGTAGTGAATGTGGCTGGACAATCGAGTAGGTATGACAACAAACGAGGTATGAATATGAACTACCAAGAAACAGAAACATCAACCCAGCCAACCATGAAAGCGGCACACTTCAATATATAAAACAATCCCCTCCTCCTCCCCACAAACACCGGCTCAAAAAAACCCATGCACCACTGTAACTAAAGCTGGCGCGATTCACAAAACCCACTCCACTTGACCTCATCCGCCGGGGCATGTTTGGCCGACTTGGCTCATCATACAAACATGACGAGACGGGGCAGGGGTGGCTATGACGATCAGTGGCGAGGATGATGTTGGATTTGTAGGAAGGAAGAAGGGAAAATGAATTCCGGGGCGGCAGATGACGAGGGTGTGGATGAAATTGAGGCGGTCTTTTGGAAATTGTAGTGGGTTAGGGGAGGTTGGTGCTCGTGCTTCGTGATGGAGGAATTAGAGGTTTACGAGAGAGGTTTAATGGGAAGTCGTGACGTATGTAGGTACTGTAGTTTCTCAAGTTTTTGTTTCGTAGATCTGACAAATCATTACGTCTGCCTATCGAGAGTTACGTCTCTATTAGAAGTGTCTAAAGAAAAACCACTCCTTACTAAATACTAAGTCAGGGGCTTAGTCAAACTAACCTCTGTCCCGACAAATCCGGCGTCATCCACAACGGATATAATGGATCATGATTGTCATCCCTAGCATATAAATGGCATGCACTTGGGAAATAAATCGGGTTATCCCGTATATAGATGATATATCTCCGTCAATTAACCCTAGTACCGACCGACGATTCCCGAACATCAACCACGATTTCTTGCTACTATATGTATATAACCAAACAATTAAGACCCGTTCTCCTTCTTCTTGTCGCACGAAACCGTCAGCAGTTATCTATGCATGTGCTTATTAGCCTTCTCTATTAAGCTTTTCAGTAATGGGTGGTTTGTTAGACGAACCAGTTTGAGGCCCCTTGATTGGTTAGTGAGGCCATATCTAGAACGGACCGGCCTCATGAGAAGAAGAAACTGGTTGAGTGGGGGTTACTTAGTTAAGCCGTCTGTCACTTGGCGCATTAAATGACTAAATTCTCCAACTCTTAGTAATCCATCTCCATCTGTCTGTCGCCATCCGTCTTGTTCGTAACACTTCAAACCACCAAAATCACATGACCTGAATTCCAGCGTCTTCTAGCATCAATCTCTAGGTATCTACATCCCCTGTAACTAGACCGCTTTTTCCCCCGCCTACAAGTTAATCTAGCCAGTAGCTTGTCTTCATGGTGCAATGGGCTCATTGATTGGATTGGGTAAGTGCAGGTAAAAGGGGTGGTACAGAAGGAAGGAAGGGATTTTTTTAAAGCCCGATAAAGATAAAGAGCCGTTGGGTTGAAAGAAGATGATTCTTATCGACTGTATTGACCGACTACATCTTGAAGATTTGACAATTTCATTTTGAAAATAACATTACTCTCCAGTTTTGAAACCAACGTACATACTCGAATTTAACAAACTATCTACACCACTATAACAGCGTCTTTTCTTCGCTCTTCTATCCTACTATATCATCTATCAAAGTGCCAAAGAGGCCACCCTTCTCAATCTCCCAGAATCTCTCTCGCCACGCTGGCCAGCTATAAACATGTCGCATTTCAATAATTCCAATATGCTCAGTAATAATCACCGTAGCAGCTCACCTGCCTCCGTGCTCGCGAGCTGCTACATTTCCGATTGCACCGGCCAGGTTTCGGGGCTCCACTACTCCACTACCCCGTCTTCCGGTAAGTTTCCTTCTGAGTCTGTCTCCACAAAACACTAACCCCCATAAAAAGGAGCCGAGTGGTATTCCTGAGGTTCCCACTACAGGTATCCCCTCCCCCCCATCAAGTCCCCCTCTCGCCCAGCTCCTACCAAGCGGATCCATCGCCGTATTCCCAAAGCCAAGCCGCTCGGGAAATGCCCATGGATTCGCCGGGCGCGGGGGGGCAGCACGCCGAATCAGGGAAGAATGTGAGAGACTCTTCTGCGAGGTCCTGGCCGGTACGTTCCTGGTTGAGAGGGACGATACCGTGTCGGACCCGGGCCTGACGCGTGTATGTGGTGAATCAATCGCCTATTGGACTCCCAATGTTCAACAAATGGCCATATCCCCCGGCTACTCTGCCGCCTCCTTCGACTCGGGATATTCCGCGGGGGGAATGGTCGGAGAGCCGTTGAACCGCCTGGCCTCGCCTATCGTGGGGTGGGCTGAAATATGGGATTTCCAAGATGGCGCGAGTTTTAGGGCTTTTGTGCATGAAGAGAAGGGCAGACGTACCTTGTTTGTCTTTTTCCATCGTTCGGTTTTCGATATGCGGTTGAAGTCGGCTTTGGTGGCTATGCTGGAACTTGCTGATGGGCCACTTGGTTGTGAGAGGGTTGTTGCGCTTGTTGAAAGGAGTATGGATGTTCAAGTTATGCAGGCTTTCATGACGAGTTTACGATGGGTGGGCTTTGAGTTGACGACTTTGGAACCGTGGACTAGAGAGTTGGATAGTACGTCGAGTGTTTGGAATGCCATGTGTTTGGAAATGTAGATTGTAAGACCTGGAATGGCGAGTTTACATTGTTGTACATAGGAATTTAGTTGATTGAATCTGTATTGTTTATCTATTTGTACAAAACCTTTTACAACTCCGCCTCAAACTGTCTAACAATCTGACCCTTTTCTTGAAGGTAATCCTTAACCTGCTTAACAGTATACTCCCCTCTATGGAACATACCCGCACCCAACGCCGCATCAGTCTTAGTATTCTCAAAGACATCGGCAAAATGCGCCGGCACACCCGCACCACTTGACGCAATCACCGGGATCCCAACCGCACCCTTCACCTGGTTAATCAACTCAAAGTCAAAGCCACTGTTCGTTCCATCCTTATCAATACAGTTAAGGAGAATCTCACCACAGCCCATAGCCTCAACTGCCTTGGTCAATTGTACCACGTCGGTATCGCGGGTTTCACGACCGCCCTTGATGGTACAGGCGTACCAGATGAAGGTTTCTCCGTTAGGTCCGGGAGTAGACGTGGGGATTACAGCGTGGGTGGTATCTTGAGGTGATTTCACGTAGATGCGTTTAGGATCTACCGAGACTACCACGGCTTGGTTACCATAGGCTTGTGAGATTTGCTCGATGGCGGTGGTGCCGGAGAGTTTGCCACCCGCGGCCCAGTATGCCTCGGCGGCAATGACGGCGTCCGACCCGATGGAAACCTTGTCGGCACCAGACTGGAAGTACATGGTGGCAATATCCAAAGCCGAAACCTTGGATCCATCGGTATCGACGGTATCGCGAATACCACCACCAATGGTCAACGGAACAAAGACAGTCTTACTGGTCTGTCTCAGGATTTCCAACATGGGAACATCAGCAACCGGCAGGTCACGGAATGAAGTGATGTTAAGGAAAGTCACCTCGTCAGCACCCTGCTGATAATACTTCTTGGCCATCTCCACTGGTTTACCCAGGTTCCGCACGGCGCCCTCCGAATCCTTATCGCGCACATCATACTGGTCACCCTTGGTAACAACCAGATCACCCGCATCATTCGTCCGCACATCCAAGCACGCGATAACCCGTCTAGTCAAGCTATCTTTGAACAGAAGCGGTGAGAGACCCTCAGCAGACTGTGCCAAGCTCTTTGCGCCCTCGCCGGATAAGAAGGCTTTCAGACATCTAAGACCCGCAACGCCAGACTTCTCGGGGTGGAACTGTGTCGCAAAGATGTTTCCTTTGGCAACGGCACCTACAAAGGTCTCTTCACCGTATGTACCAACCGCAACACTCCATCCTTCAGCCTCCAACTGGCCCGGGACATACGGCGCCATAAACGAGTGGACATAGTAGTATTTACTCTCGGCGCGCAAATCATACATGGGGAGGCCACCGGTAGTCGCATCGTTCCAGCCAATGTGGGGAACTGCCTTTCCAGCGGCAAAGCGTTTCAGAGACGACGGAACATAGCCGAGACCGGCGACACCGGGGGCTTCGGTGGAGGATTGGAAGAGGGCTTGTTGACCGACGCAGATTCCCATAAAGGGTTTGCCAGAGTCGATGTGGGCGCGGATATAAGGGAGGAAACCGGCATTGGAAAGTTGGGTCATGCAGTAGCCAAAGTGGCCGACGCCGGGGAGAATGAGTTTCTAGAGAGAGTCAGTTGGGGGGTTGGATAGATTTGGTGGATGGACTTACATCGGCTTTGACTACATCTTCGGGTGTCTTGACCCATTCAACTTCATATCCTACTGCCTCAATGGCATTCACCAAGCTGCGGATATTCCCAGCGACATAGTCGATCAAATACACCTTGTTCGACATGGTTGCGACAAAGTCTGTGTAGCTCCGTTTTCGGAAGAGTGAGTGTTTATAGAAGGAACTTGTGAAATTCAACTCAACCAACAAAAGTCAAGGTCAAATCTCTCAATACTAAGATCTAAAGGCTTGGTCAAACTACAAGAAATAGTCAAACAGTCATCTATCTTCCATCTAGATACACCAATCACCAGTGACTCAATTTTTGACAATGCCTGTAAAACACTACTAATCCAGGATCCCTCATCCTCAAGTGGAAGTGACGTCTTAAGACGAATCCTAATGCGGTAAGTCTGTATAGGTGCTTTGACAGCTGGCAATTATCGATAAGAGATGGCAGCTGGCGGGGTGGAATTTGGATTAATGATTAATGGATGCGACAGATGATGAATGCGACGGCAGCTGTTGTGTATGTAGATGTTTAAAAGAATATACTACGTGTAAAATACAATGCCTGATATGTTACAAACACATGAGATGTTGGCTGGGGAGTTCACCCGGCCGGTTCCGGGTGAGTATAACTCTACAGTGCCCAACTACGACTCAGAAGACGAATGGGAGTATGAATATGACGAAACCGAAACAGAGGTAAGCCCGTCGATCTATTCGTCACCATGCAGGAGGTAACTAATCATCCCAAGACATACTATGTAACTCTCGACTTGTCGATTCCCGAATTCACAACACGCGACAACAAAAACATACACCAAGCTGGCCGCGGAGGTTATCTTGCTTCATGGATTTCGGAACCACCACCAGATACCCAAGGGTCATCGTCACAATATCGGTTTGCGGCGGAGGATCTTTCTGGATCGGATAGTGATGCTATTGACTCTGGTTCTGAGCGAGACGAAGGCGACGAGACAGGACGCAAAAGAGAGAAGAGTATAAAAGACAAAGGCAAGGCGGTAGAAGGCGGCGAAGAAGAAGGCAAGGAGGATGAGGAAGAGCAGGAATTGCAGGTTTTGGAATTACATTCTGATAAACCTATTGTTGCCTATCGCGGACGGATATTCGAATGCGCATGGGCTGAAAATACGGGGACGGAGTTGTTATTTTCCAAGGCGTCAGATCTCCCTTGTGTATCGAAACTGTCGTCCAATGTCGACCTCCTCGCGGCGTCTTCAACGAGATTACTAGCTACGGAGAGGAAGATTCAACCACGCACGGCAACCAATTTACAGGCGATCAAAGAGGAACATGGCATTCGAGTGGCGTTTGGAAGGGATCTCAATGGGGAACGAAAGAAGCAAGCGGGGTTTTTGGAGAATCTTATGGCGTTGAAGAAGTTGAAAGGTGAAGCGGATAAGGTTCCTGTGGTTGCGAGGGCACCGGCGAATAAGACGTTCCGCGATGATAGAGATCCCGGGTGGAAGCCACGAAAGCGGAAAATCCGCGGGAAATTAGAAGGGGATCTTGCGGGTGTTGTGGGTGTAGAAGTAACCAGTATGACTCCCTCTGGAGCGGGTGAGGAAGACTCGACGGGAAAGACAAAGGATATATTGTTTCAATCACCTTGGAACCCGGCGGGGAATAACGGGCCGGTCCCATTCTTCTCAACTCCGCAGTTCAGACCACGCAGAAAAAGACAGGAGATCCTCACGGAAGAAGAGGAAGCGGAGAAACGTCGTAGACGAACGGATAAAGTGGATTTACCGGTGGAAAAGTCGGCAAGGGTGGCGTTGATTTCGGAGGACCATGGTGTTAGTGTGTCTAGTGGACCAGCGAGACGGGGAGAAAAAGTTGCGAAGGCGGGAGAGAATAGTGATGCAGAAATGGAGGATGTTTAGATGGAGTATAAAAGTAATGCGTAATGATTTTCCCAAGTTTAATCTACATACATACAAATCTCGTGTAACCGGTGGGACTTGCCGATGATGGGGGGGTCTTTTTATCTGGGGTGTCGGGGAACCCCGCGGACCCACTTTTGTTTGGATTATGGAGGATTCGGGGAGATAACGTTGGGTTTTGAATATAAGAGTGTCTTATCCTGTCGATCTGTTTAGTTTTATATGACTTTGACGGTACACTCTTTAACTCTTTTTTTTTGTTCATCTACATAAAGTTTCAAACATGTCCAAGGCGCAAATTACATGCCATATTCTTGACACATCGGCGGGGAAACCAGCTGCTAATGTCCCGGTTACACTTACACCGGGACATATTCCGGAATCCGTGTTTCATGGAGTAACCAACTCTGACGGACGAATTGCGACGTGGAGTGGGGAATTGACGGAGGCTTTGGAGGCTGCTGAGGATAGATCGAGATGGACTTTACGGTTTGATACGGAGAAGTATTTTGGGGAGGGCAAGGGGTTCTTTCCGGAGGTGGTGGTGGTTTTTGAGGTTAGCAAGGGGGAGAAGTATCATGTTCCTGTTTTATTGTCACCTTTTGGATATTCAACTTATAGGGGATCTTAATTTATGATTGGGGTTTGGGATTACTAGGACTGTTTGCGATTTCGTTACGCGGACGCTAGCCGTTCTAAAGAGTGTATGTATGTATGGTATTGTGACCGGATATCCGGATGAGCGAGTGGCTTTATGCAGTGATGATGAATGCAACAAAGGAAAGAAAAGGAAAAGATGAAAAAGAAAACTCCACGCTGGCTAAAAACAAAAGGAATAAAACAAAGGAAAACAAAATCAACCCGATCAAATCAGTTACTGCGACACCTTCCGTCCTCTGGTAAACAACTTCGACAAGCCTCTCTTCTTACTCCCTTCACTCCCTGTGGAATCCGAACTACCCGGTCTCTCCCCCGCACTAGCCAAAGCAGCTAATTGTCCTAGATCAAGACTACTAGCAGTAGAAGACCGCGGGTTCCCACCAATTTCACTCTCCATGTCTCGTTCCATGGAATGACCAGAGCTGGTAGGCGAAATCACAAAAGGCGCGGCTGTGGGTCCGACGGACGGGAGAAGTCCCGCGTCAAGAGTGAATGAGGATGTGGAGATTCGGTTATGGCGGAAGGTGGAGATTCTTTTCATTTGGGATTGGAAGGTGCGGCGGGTTCGAAGTTCGAAGAGGTGGTCGTTTTGGGTGGTGCCGAGGGTTGCGTTGGGGCCGATTTGGGCGCCGGGGTAGGGGAGGGTTGTGTTTCGGTCTAGAAGGGAGGATTTAGATTAGATTGTGACGGTTTGGGAGAGGACTTTGAGAAGAGCAACTTACCACCGTTGAAGGGTTCGGGGAATCCGGTGTTGCGGTTTAGACGGGGAGAAGGAAGAGCGGACATTTTGAGGTGAGGTTTGAGGGTTGAGATTTGAGGATTATAGTAAGGTTTAAGTGGATGTCAAGTCGTTGTTATAGATTATAGTGTATAAAGAAACTATTCAACAAAGACAATCTGATTAAAAAAGGCAAAGAATGAAATCCAAGAATCACACTCTCAATTAAGAAGTAATATATAAATAAGTAAAGTAGTATCAGTTGTTTACCAAAAAGAACAAATCAAGTCAACCAGTCCTATTCAGCGAACACCCTTTCCTTATATATTCCACAAGATTCACGATCCCTCCCTTTAGCTACCAGGCTTGTCACTCAGTCAGACACCCAAGCCAAGCCAACAAAGTCTGCGCCCCGACCACCAAAACTGCATGTCATCCTAATATTCGTCAAGTCCGATATACACAAACAAGGGTGGCCAAATCAAAGACAGGCACAGATGTATGGGGTTTGTGCTTAGTTTTCGTGGTCCAGGAGAAGGGGGCGGCAAATGTGACTGTTTAGTGGGTTATTTGCCCATCTTGGTGGGTGTTTTGGGTCGGCGGTTATGATGATGTTGTGTTTGTGATGGTTATATGTGCCGTAGATATGTATGTTCCAGAATCTAGACCGAGTATGTAACCTTTCTCAACAGCCATATGCAGTATTCCGGTGACCATCTCCTGCTTCATTCTCTCAATCTGGCACCTACCACCTCCCCACCAATCAGCTCAGCATTATAGCGCACAAACCCTGTCACTCACCGTCTTCTCTCATTCATCAATCCATCGTACACTACGTATGTTGCTTGTATAATCTTTCTCTTCCTTCCCGTCCCTAGAATAGCCCCAACAAGGATCTCCACCCACTATGACCCTCGTCAGGCGCCAACGTTTGTCAATAGAGAACCAGGGAAGCTGAAGTGACTTTACGGAAGACGGCATCACGGCTATTCGGCATGACTTTGAATTGTTGGGACAGAAGGGGTGTTTTCGTGGAATGGGGTTGTGGAGAAACTTGAAGATGGCATCGAAACATTTGTAACTCTACAGGTTTCTCCTCTTCTTTCTATCCAAAACACGGCGCAGTAACTATCATGTCATCTATAGCGTGTCAACAGAAAAAACAAGTCTACCTATAAAAGCCATGACATCTTCTAAGCCAGGGTCCTTTCGTCCCAGGCACCAACAATGTCCATCATGCTCAAAAACCAAAGCCACCTCCCTCATAAACCCGTCCGTCGATCCATTCAATTCAAGATCCCGTACATACATCTTCTAAGATAACAAAGTGTCCATCCGTTTCACATTCGTTAACCTCGGCGAAGCCAGAGTGTCTGTACAGACAGACATTCTATTGATCTTCCCTTCTCTTCTAGCATCATTTATTTCCTTAGCTCAGCTATCCCGACCAAAGCGACCTCGCTAATCCCCAAATATCCTCGCCCAATCGCAGAAAGACCCGTGCCTTGCCTGTCATGCGGACTTCCTAAAAAGGGGATTTTCTACCGTCAGTGGTAGGGTTATTTAACTTGGCTTGGTGATGGTAGATTTGTGTTTCATCATTTTGTTTGTTGTGGTGAGAAATTACATACGCGTGGATAACTTCGTTTTCGGACACTCGGGTACCATATAATTGTCTTCTTTCTTGGGATTCTTCATACATATGTACATCCTCTCACAACGCCGTCCCGTAGTCACAGATTCTGTTGTATCCCACAGTATTAAAAAGACACCGATCTTAATGTGGTTCACCTACATATGCAAGGCTCCCTACACTACATCTTTACCTCCCACTTTCATCATTACACAAGACTCAACTCAACCCGACCCATCAGTCTCCGTTGTCCGGCCGACATCTAGGGTTCCCAAGAGTATCATCTAACAACACAACCCTTGAATACCAACGCACGTCCCACCATTAGGGTCCAATCAAATGCACGAGCCACCACAAATCAACCAGGGTCTAAACCCTCATGCACCTGATGCTCCAAAAACGGAACCGGAAAATCCTCCAACCCATTTTTTCAACGCCGACCGGAACGGAGTGCTCAAATATCGAAATGCCGCCTTTTCCTTCAACAAAAAAGGAACCCCTTCCGGCCCGGTTAGCTCAATCGGTAGAGCGTGAGACTCTTAATCTCAAGGCTGCGGGTTCGACCCCCGCATTGGGCTCAATTCCCGATGCACCAGTTCAACTGGTATCATTCTTTTTTTGTCCTTTTTGATACGCATGTCAGATGTCCATCACCACTTTTTGCCAAGACATATATACACCCTAATTGAACCCTAAACATAAGCTCCCTCGCACATCCGAGATATCTCGGAAACAGTCGTTGGAAAGGTACGAATCGACTAGGGAAGGTACGAGAAGCGAAGGATGACATGTTAGTTAACTGTCATATCATGGTTGCACAAAACAATAAACGTCACGTCGTCATCGAAGTATTTGATTATGTAGATTTATTTGTTTTGAGACTACAATATATATCTAGAGCCTTTACAGAAACATTACCACCACCACCTGTCATGTCAACTTGACTATTAATCGGGAATCACAAATTAGGTTGAAGAAAGGAAGTGAGGAAGAAGAACAAAAACACACGGTAGATGTCCCCATCTACTTGCGTTGCCAGAACTTCTTCTTGGCAGGGACACCACCGGCGGGAGTCACAGGAGTGAACTCAGCCTTAGCAGCAGAACGTCTCTTAGCCCGTCTGTTAGTGCAGCAAGCAAAGAAGATGATAATGCTACCGAACAAAAGGCAAATCTCGGCAATCAACGCCGTCCAAATAGCAGCGCTAAAGTAAGCGTTATCACTGTGATCGTCGTCGTTGACGTTACGACGAACAATGGCGAATAGGACAAAGTCGGAGATCAAGGCGACTCCGGTGATGATGAAGGTGGAGAGACCGAGGAATGAGGAGACGAGAGATCCGATTACAGTGTGTGCGGAAAGAGATAGGAGGAAGGTGATGAAGGAGAGGGCGGCGGCGACGGGGTGGAGGACCATTACGTTGGTGAGAGCCTTGGTGGTGGATGTCTCGTAGGATCCAAAGTCGACTGAGGTCAGGTCTTCGATGATCTTGGCGGGAGAGTATCCAATGGAACGCTTAGTGCAGAGGTCAGAGCCACTGATTTGGTTAGTTTACTGGCTTGTGTAGGAAAAACAAAAAAAAAAAAACTTACTGAGATCCACCGTTAATAACACAGTATCCAAAGGACCCGAAAACAATAGAATCTCCATTATCATCGTCGGCCAAGTTAACAGTCATAAGACCCAATGAATTAGCCACCGGTGCAGAAACCGAGGTAACCACCAAGAAAACAAAGGCGGCCAGGAAAAGGAACGAGCCTAGATGGTTGATGATCTTGAACGACATGTTGACGGGTATACTTGAACAAATGGAAAAAAGAAGAAGAAAGTTGCTGGTTTTTGGGACTGGAGAGGGGGTGTTTATATGGCTAGTGGATGGTTGGACGGGAACAGCTGAAGACGGGGGGGTCTGTCTGTTCTGCCGTGTTGGATTGGAGGATTGGGATTTGGGTTCTTTCTTTGTGGGATGTGATGTAATTGGAAGTGATGGGCGAGGGTTGAGGCGAGGGAGTGGTATGATGTAATGAATGAGTGGATGCAAACGAATAGTTGGAATGAATGAATGAATGAATGAATGAATGAATGAATGACTTGATGGATGCAAAATGATGAGGCTGAAGAGGAAGAGATTTACAAGATACTTTTGACGACGTCTTCCCCCGATATATATACCCAACAATCCACCTTCACTCCATCCATTTCTCCCCATTTGCCTCAAAACTCAAACCCACTAACAAATATATCCATACACATGTGAATCAACGTACTCCGCGTATCGATATTTCCGTACCCCACCACCCCTCAAGTTCAAGGCACGGACAGTCAGTAAGTCCCAATTCTTTCTTAAAAAAACCTCTCTACCATGTGAACCTGTCAGTCAAGTCAGTCAAGTCCTCAAAACAATCCAAGCTGAGCTAAGTGGCCCCCGCTAGACCCAACTTAAAATACACCATTGGCATCTAGGGATTTTTTCCTTAGTTTGGCTTTTGGCAGGTTTCACAGCTGCGTTGATTGGGCGTAAGGAAGGGATTCCCAGCCTCTGGATTTTAGGGTGGTTATGCATAATTTTGGCGTTGTGGTGGAGCTGGACTTTTGATTGGGAGGGAGCTTGGAAAGCTAGTTCCACGTTCTTTTCTGTCAGGTTGGGTTGAATGCTGCTTCTGTATCGGTATTCGTCGTATCGTCGACTCTGTATCTTAATATGTTCCAAACCCCTGGAAATCATCACTCCATCATCGTCGCCTCCATAATATCTTGTCCCACGATCCCTGTCCCACCAAAAAACTATCCTCTCCGTCTGTCCATCGTCTGAACGAGATCGTCTGGCTGTCTATTCCTCCTTCTCCTTAGCTTCCTGTACAGCATGACGACTTTCTTCACCAGACTCCCCTCTCAACTTATCCACCATTTCCCTTTTCTCATTGTCTTCTACTACCTGTGTCCAAAAAGTAGCGTCTTCAACTTCCCGTTCTGTCCCCCGTAGATACATCTCAGGGTCAACAGCACGAGTCCGACCATTCTCTTCCGCAAAAGTCGTGACCCCGCCGTCATGTTGTGCGGGTGTCTCGGGTGTGATGTGGCCTGAGAAGCGAGGTTGTACCGTCTGTGAATATTTCGTCGTGGCGTATTTGACTGCCCGTTCAATAGTTCGGGTTGCCCTGTAGTTACTATTTTCTTCCCATTCACTTGGAATAGGTCTATCTTTTTCACTTAGCCAGATTTCATCTGGCCCGGCATCATGTGGGTTTTCGGGGACGTCCGACGGGGTTTGTAGAGGCCTTTCTTGGGATTCCCGTAGAGTGCGCCAGAGACCGCGCGCACAAGCAGGTAACTCGTAGACATCGTTTCGGTCTTTTTCTCGCCCTTCCCAGATCATCTTTACTGTGACATCCTGCGGTTCTTCCATCTCGGCATCTAGTCGATCCCAGGTTGCTAGACCTTCTTGACGGATATTCAAGGGAATCGTAGCCTTTAACATTTCAATAACCGATCCCTTCCGGTAATGATGAGCCGGCCAAGACCCGTAATACCGGCTTCTTGAAATCGTAGATAAATGGTCATACTGTGGCGATGGAAAGATGTGTACCGTGAATTGTCTCCGCGATTCATTAGGTAACGCCGTAGATTTCTGAGGAAGGGGAATCCCAGATGACGTGTGCCTTTTAACAACATGATCGGGCGTCGTCGGCATGACCGTCGGCGACGGCGTCAACGGAGACTGCGTGATGGTACGTGTGATTTCGTAACTAAGTGGGCTCAACTCAACAAGTTTCTGTGCATCCGTTTCACTTTCCATGACGGAAATGAAGGACGCGGGGTTATGCTAGTCGGTGTTAATTTTGGAAACTATTATCCGTGGGGATGGAACTTACCGGGAGTTTCTTAAATACCTCCACCGCAACATGTTTCTTAATCGCCTGGAGAGCTGCCCGGCGCTCAGCGAAACTGGCGGGAACCGGACTTACTTTGATAAAGAGGCTTCGTGGGGCTAATACATCGGCCATTTTGACCTTGTTCCCACGGAGCGACGCCATGGTGGGTGGATGTATACTTTTCTTAATTCACAATCTTTACGCTCTCAATTGACTTGGAGATGCATTAACCGCCTACATTCACAAACTCAAGTGGGGCCTTGGGCCTCTGTTAGGGTTATTGAAACCAAGATTAACCAACATGATGATGAACAAAACCTCACTTGCGTCATCTCTTTAACTCCAATCAATCCCATGTCGAATTCACAAGCTATTAATCGTGCCGTGCCGAGGCCGGGTTAAGACTATTCCGATGCGGAACGTTAGCGGCTGGTTATAGGGCCTGGGCCGCTGTGGCGGTAGCTTGTTTTAGTAGCTACTCGATCGAATCGGGACTTTCACATGCGAGTGCGATGGATTTAGAGGTGCGGGCAGGAATGTCTCCAACGTGGGGAAGTCACGGGGCGATAATGGTTGTGCCGGTATAAGTATTGTAGATTGTAACATTAAAGATTTATATTTTCTTTCGTCAAGCATCATATTTATCACATTCTAAATACATCAAAATGTCTCTCAAGAACGGTACGTCCCAATTAACCATGCCATTAAACCCCCACTAACCCCCACAGACGCCTTTCCATCCTCGGTCGCTTTCGACGCCATCAACACTGCTCTCCAAAGTGATGCCGCAACTCTCAAATCCGCCATAAAATCCACAAACGCCTTATTCGCATTCAATCTCAAGAACAAGGCCGGCGAGACGGCCACTTGGCACATTGACCTCAAAAAGACCGGGAAGGTGGGTACCGGACCCGGCGAGAACCCCACCGTGACAATGTCCCTCTCAGAGGAGAACTTTGCAAAGCTGGTCGCTGGGAAGGCGAATGCGCAGAAGCTTTTTATGGGCGGGCAGTTGAAGATTAAGGGAGATGTTATGAAAGCGACTAAGATGGAGCCGATTTTGAAGAAGGCTAGGGTCCAGAGTAAGTTGTAGATGATATAGGTTCTGGGTGTTTATAGGTATTTTTATATCACGTCTTACTTTCATTTAAATGTCTTGATATCTGGGCTGACATCCCTGGGTTTGGATATGTATTCTCGGCTACGCTATGATGGCGTACCACCTGTACCCGTAGATCATGGATATCTGCAAGTTTTGGGAAGTTGGTAAGTCCTCACGGTTTCACGAGAGAGTGCGTGCATGTCCATAGAGACATGATGTGAATGAAATGGATCAGGGGGAGTGGGTCGTGACAATGACCGAGTACGGGGACTAATGCTGCATATATTAACCCTTATAACGAACCCTATCTAGACCAAGTCGCGATGTTGTTGGATTCTGGATCTAAACGACGAGGGCGAGAAGGCTATGGAAAACACACTGTGATGTCTCGTTTGAAGTATCCTCGACAATGAAACAAGCTAAACAACCAAAGATATCTCACCATTCATCACGAGCAAACCCCAACTTTGAACCCTCAACCCTCACGCCGCACGAACCCTCAGCACAAATTGTCCGCAAATTGCATAAAATCACCGTGTATTGAACCCGACCGCCCGCACCATCCACAAACCAAATAAATAGAAAGCCGGTCATCTTGATAATCCCACACAATCCGTTTGCCAAACCGGGATATCCACAAATAACCGACTCGAGTCCTGTTCAACCATCCGTCCGATTGATCGTTTATATCTACACTCATATACCAAGTGGCTCCACTGTTACTTTACATGTACCCACACGACACTTATTGACCTGCTTGACTGAGTAATCCGTCGCGCTATAACCAATAGACCGAGGAGTGAAGGAGTTCGGACGATTTCCTGACGGGTCTTCTTTTCATCTTTTCTTGTTGACGCGATTTGTGTTGACCTACGACTTTGAATAGCCTCCCAAGTACACGGAAACATACCAATCTACCTACCCAACCAACCACGCCACGCCGCCACTGTACCGAACCGTCGTCCTCATCACCGGTCCTTCCAAGTCCTCGATCGATTCCTCAATCGATATCTCGACATCCATCACGTTTCACAACCATCCGAACTTGTCTAGTTATATTCAACCCCGCACTACATACGCGATTTCTTTTCAACTACCATGTCGTCGGCCATTTCGAAGCGTCAACAGGCACGGAATGAGCGGGTTCTACAGGAACTTGTGACTTCGGTGCCTGGAAATAATGCGTGTGCTGATTGTGCCGCACCAAACCCATGTGTGTATACATTGATAAGTGGTTTTTGGGAGGATATTTGCTAACTTTTTTGTAGCCTGGGCTTCGTGGAGTGTATGTATTTTTGACGTAAGATCTACCACATGTGAACTAACAAGAATAGCTTGGTGTCTTCCTTTGTATGCGCTGTGGTGCTATCCATAGAAAACTAGGAACGCACATCTCCAAGGTTAAGTCGTTGAGTATGGATACATGGTCTACCGAACAAGTCGAAGTAAGTAGTTTACTTCCTTAGTCTCCAAACCCATCTAACATATCCAGAACATGCGCAAAGTAGGAAACCGCGCCTCCAACCAAATCTACAACCCCGAAAATCTCAAACCTTCTGTCCCAATCGATGTAGACGAAGCCGACAGCGCAATGGAACGCTTCATCCGCCAAAAATACATGAACAACACCAGCAGCACCTCTGGCCAACGCAAAGGAACCCCCAGAATAGAAGATGATGTCCCGCCACCTCTCCCACCCAAAGGCCCCTCTAAATTCGGTATGCGTTCCGCCTCTTCCATATTCCCTCTGGGCTCAAAGAAGAAGCAGGCTCAGGCCCCGGAGCCACGTCTGGAGAATAAGCCGTCAAAGGTGTTTGGTGCGAGTGTCGGGGAGCAGGTGGATTCCGCGGATGATTTGGATGTTAAGTTGGCCAAGTTGAGGGATATGGGCTTTGCTGATGCTCAGAGGAATTTGGCGGTGTTGAAGTCGGTGAATTATAATGTTGATCGAGCGGTGGAAACTTTGGTGAGACTTGCAGATACGACGAGGGCTCCGACGGCTCCTGCGCAACAATTGAGGTCAACTAGGTCTTTGACTCCTCTTTCACCAACGGGTCAAACTCACCATGGTTTTGGTCTCTCTGTAGATGGCCCTGCTCATCCACATACGCCTGCGTCCATAACATCAAGTAACCCCTTCGATACACTCCCGGCTCCTCCGCAATCCTCCCAAAGCACCGGTACAATGCAAAACAAGAATCCCTACACAGCAACCGCCTCCACCAACCCCTTTGGTCCTAGTCAATCTATGAGTGACTTCGATCAGGCCTTCGCCAACATGGCCATCACCCAGAATGCTCAAGCTGCCCAGACGAGACCACTTTTTCCTAATCATACGGGTGGTGCTACGGGACAAGGTGCGGCTAATATGGAGGGTGCTTACGCCACGAATGTACCGCCGGTGCCGAGAACTCCTAGCCAGTTCTTGGGGTATAACGTTCCCCAAGCTACCGGATCGTCGGCATCGTTCTCTCAACCAGGAACGCCTCTCAGCGCCCAGAACACGGGGTACAACCCGTTCTTCAATCAGGGACAACCGCAGATGCAACCTCAAGTCCAACCGCAATTCCAACAAGCACAATTCGCACCCACCCAGCCTCAGCAACAAACCCTCTCAGTAAACCCACAATACGCCGCTCCGAATAACCCGTTTGCTCGGTCTCCCACGAGAATCCAGAGTCCTGCGTTGGGTCAGATCCCGGAGAGTAGACAGACTTTTTATACTGGACAACAAGTTGCTGCGTCGCCGGGGGTTGTCGCTAGTAACCCGTTTTTCACACAGACTGTACAACAGAGTCAAGGGCCGGTGAGAAGTCAGACGGCGCCTTATGGGAGTTTTGGGGGGAATATGGGAGGCGGGTTGGCACAGGTGCCGGGACAGTTTCAGCAGCAGCAGCAGCAATTCCAACCACAACAGCAGTTCCAACCCCAACAGCCGCAGTTCCAACAACCACAGCAACAACAATTCCAACCACAATTCCAGCAGCAGCAGCAACAACAGCAACAGCAGCAATTCCAACAACCACAATACCAACAATACCAACAACCCCCCGCTACAAAAGACAACATCATGGCCCTCTACGCCTACCCCAATCTAGCCCCCCAACCAACGGGCATCCCGCCACCTCAAAATCTCACAATCCCCACTACACAAACACGTTCTGTATCCTCCCCTATAACTGGTTCTCGCAACCCATTCGCCGCCATGACATCACCTGTTAGTCCGGCAGCTAGTGCCCAGGGACAACCAGTCGTAACCGGGAAAGCGGGAAGTCGTGAGAGTATTGCGTTGCGCGGTGACATGGCTTGGAATAATGGGAGACATAGTCCTGATGCTTTTGCGGGGTTAAGTGCGGGGCAGTAAGAGATAGGTAGATAGATCTGTAGATAAAATTTGTTTTTTAGAGATTTTGTCTTGGTGACTTTGGTGATCATGATGGTTTTGTTTGAAAGTTTTAGGCGACAATACTTCAGAGAATCATTTGAAAGTTTTCCGGCCTTTGAGGCGCATATATAATGTCTGATATGACTCTCCCCTTCCAATAACCACGCACGTCCGATATGGTCTAGCGGTTAGGATTCCTCGTTTTCACCGAGGCGGCCGGGGTTCGACTCCCCGTATCGGAGCATTTCTAACCGTGGTTATTCATCTTTTTGGATTTGTTTGATGTTCATGACCTTTTATTTACTTTGAATTTGAATCTCACACTTTTTGTTTCTCAAATTTAGACGCTGTCGAAAAAATCATGGTAACTTCTTTGTCGAGGACGTCAACGCAAGGGTTAGGGTAGGATCACTTTCTTATCGGTTCAAGACGATAAGGAATTTTCGTCATGGTTGATTTTTGTCTTGATGCGACGATGGTTCTTGGTGGGGTTCTGGTTATGAAGTCTTAAAGAAATTGCGATTTATTCTCTTATTCTGGGTATATTGGCTGTTTCCTGTCTATCTTTCTCCCTCCTTACAAACCCTCGTTTCTCTACAAAAGCCACACACAAAACATATCACCGCGGGCCCACACATCATGGTCCAAGGCAAAGGCAGCATCAAAAAGACCACCGGTCTACACACCAAAAAAGCCAACAAGGCAACCAAGAAAGGCGCCACGACAAAAACCAGCAAGCCCAAGAAAATGAAGACATCCCACGACAAGCTACAGCGCAAATTCGCCGGGTCGTTGGTCGCCAAGACGGAGAAGTTACTAGGCGAGCGGGCGGGTCATTTGGAGATGATTGGGTTGGGAAAGAAGACGAAGAGGGAGGATAGAGTTAATGCGCGCGGTGGAACTAAGAAGTTTGGATAGCTTTATGGCGATGTTTTTTTTGCTTTTTAATTCAATTTTGTTCGCGGAGACGCATCCCTTCGACTAGCTCGGGGCCTTCTAGGCCGTCTTTTTTACTTGAGATGCGTGCGCGGACGAGTCGGGCTATGGCGTTGTCGGTCTTGACATCGAGGGGTTCTAAGCGTTTGGCAAGGTCGCGTTTAAGATCCCAATTGGCGCGCTTGGGCGCCAGTGTGAAGAGGTCGACGTCCTCCTTTGCGGTGGCTTCGGCGGCGACGGTTTGTACGTGGGCTTCTATTTGGTGGGCGCGTGACTCGAGGGTTTCGACGTTCTCGTTGGGGGCGGTCTCGAAGCCGAGGCGGGGGGCGCGGGTTGAGGGGTCGTAGTTGCGGCCGGAGAGGGGGAGGGTTGGTACGGAGGGAGGTTCTTTTGGAGATGGAGATGGGTCGGCGGGAGGGACGTCGGTGTCGGTGGGGGCTTTCCGTTTGAGAGAGCGGAGTTGGGCGAGGCGGGCTTTGCGGGCGTCGGTGGCGGCGCTGAGGTTGGTGGACATTTTGGTGGGTGGGTGAGATGATGATGATGATGGATGGATGGATGAATCGCGAGGCTGTGGCGGTTTTTGGGAAGTGTAGTATATACCCCTGTTATCTACGTTGATCCTCAGCCTTGTTAAAATTTTGACCCACATGGGTGATGGTTGTACAAAGTTTATCTGTGAATGAGTGTATGCAGGTGTACATATATGTACAGTGATGCTTTGACGTGGTACTTACCGAGGGGTCTTGTCTATAAAATGGGGGTGTTTAGACCTAATGTTTCTCTTACGAAGGTGGCGCCTGCCCGGTGGGTAGCTAGGAGGGGGGTACAGTGTCGACGATCATCAAGTTCCATTTCTACCACTTCACAGAATGACACGACGGCTCAATATCCGGGTCCGGTGACTCGACCGGGATCATTTACGGGGCCTTCGAGTAGTACGCTTCTCCCACGCGATGCCGACGGTCAGCGGAAGTTACAGATTACGTTGAAAAACGGGATGACGAAGATAGTTCCCTTCTTCGACTTTAGCGAATGGACGTATCTACGACATACAGTATCCTCTCCGACGGAAAAGCACCGGCTTTCTCGAATCCATCGTGGTTGGAAGGCGAATTGTCGGGAACTAGAACGTGGGGAGCTCCGTACCCAGTACCAATTTACATCGACTCGCCAGTTGGAAAGCTGTACGGATGCCGATGAAATGGCGCAGTTATGGGCGTCATGGGATCTCGAAGGGTGTATTTCTAAGGGCGAGGCACCGGCGTATTTCAAAGATTTATCGTCTGTTTTTAGACCTTTGGTGTTGAGTTTGATGATCAAGGAGCGCGTGTTGGGAGTCATGTTCCTTGAGGCTGTTACCCGGGGAGAATGGAAACCTCCGGGGTTTGTGGCAGCGGATGTTTTACGGTTGGCGATTACGGAGATGAAGGGGTTGACGGATGGTTTGAAGCAGGAGAGTTTGGCGAATTATTATGCGGATATCTTTATGGCGTTGGTGGATAGATGTGGAGCGACGTATGCACCGTGGCGACAAAATGATTTCTTCTGTTTGTTGAAGTTTGCTAGTATTGGGAAGGTTCATGAGCTTTATAACTTCCTGGTGGAGAACAAGATGTTTTTACATTCCTTCACATTGGCACAATTCGCATATCGCTTTTCGTTGGATACACAGTATAAACCACAGGCTATGCGGATAGTTTATGAGGTCTTTGTCAATGAGGATATCAAGAAGGATGAGATTTGGGAACAAGTTATTACGACGTTACTTGCGCCGCTAGCGAATTCTAAAGCGGGTGATGGCGGCGGTGATGTTGCTCAACGGACGTGGAGTACACTTATCCCCGTTGGATTCCAACCGAATCTGATCCATTTCACTGCCCTGATTCGCTATCTTATATGGCATGAACAGATGGATATGGCCTGGCAAGTATTTGAGATTGTCTCTGAAAGCGAACTTGTCCCGGACAGTGTCTTCTTCAACACGCTTCTCGACGGTGCGTCTCGGAACTCGAATATAGAGGATCTCATACGAACTCTCGGGTTAATTTCTTCCACAAAGACGGGTAACGCGGCGATTTGGAATACCGTTTTACATAGTATTGGGTCTTTTGCAAGTAACGAGGCTTTCCAGGCGGAAATGGCTTATCCGCGGGTTATCCCGTTGTTTCAACCTTGTATTCGGATCTACTCCAAGGTGTTTGAGATGGACAGGTTAATGGGTCTTTTCCCTCCTTCTGCGCCGGCTTTGCCTGCTGAGACTGATGGGTGGAAATTCCCTGAGACGGTTGCCTTGGTTGAAAGGTTTTTACCTGGGGATGATGTACCCAAGGAGACACCTACGTCTATGACATATGTCAGGATGATTCATGCGTATCTGAGGAATGTCCAGTCTGCGGGGGAAATCATGCAATTTTATCGGCATTTCATGGGGTTGTATATGAGTGGTGATGAAGTCACTAGGAAGATTATCACGGGACAGAAAAGTATGGTACACGATTTATGTATGAAAGCCTTAACTCAATGGCCTCATACCATCCATGAGATTGTGGGTATCTTTAACGATATGATGACTGGCCACAACGTCGCTAGTGAGATCGTCCAAGAAGGCTCCTCCTCCGACCTCCCGTCAACAGACGTCCCTCTCTCCCCTCAAGATGCTCCAACATCCCCCGTCTACAAATTCAAACCGCTACCTCCAAAACCATCAATCTATTCCTGGAACATCCTTCTCCACGCGTGGATAACCCAACGAGCCGGTCCCCCAACGGCAATCACCCCGCTCATGGAACGTTATCGTGTTGAACCAACCCTCGTAACCTGGAATACCTTACTAGCCGGATACGCCCGAATGAGCATGTTAAACCAAGTTCTGACGACGCTCAAGGGTGTCCGGAAGGCGAATCTCCGTCCGGACAAGTGGACAATGCGGGCTTTAGGACCGCAGATGAGCATCAAGAACGGCAAGTTATGGATGGAAATCATGAAGGAGGTTCGCGAATGGGATGAGCAAAGTCAGGGGGGGGGGAAATAGTTAATATATTGTGTCGCTAGTCCATTACTTTGCCAAGATTGCCTCGTAAAAGGCGGCCAATCCGGAAATTCCTGCTGCAACAATCATGCCCTGCCAGCCGCCGTAAACGCCATTGTGAACGGTAGCCACGGACTTGGCGGGAAGGTAGCCACCAAGGTCGACTCCTCTGTTGAAAACCAAGAAGACCAGGAGAGCCTTGGCAATGCTGAAAGCCAAGGGGTCAAAGGTGTATCTAACACGGTTCTTCTTGGCCGGCGCAGTAGCGGACAAGTTGAACATGTAGGAAATGACCATGGGTCCTAGAACGGTAGAGAGAAGCCAAACTAGGAATGGACTCCAGAATGAGCAGGCGGTCAGGTCCTTTAAGTTGGGTAGGACAATGGGGACGGCAGGCAAGGAAATTTGCTCAACGGGGGGAACAGTGAACCAAAGAGTATCCGGCAGAATGACCCTCCGCAACCACCAAGCCTCCAAAGAAGCCGCCACAACCATAATAGCCGAAACGGAAGACAAAGCCTCTCTCGTCCCATGAGTAACCTCAGCCACAACACTCTCCTGCACAGCAACAACGCCATCGCTAACCATCTCCCTACTCAACTTAACCGCCTTAGTCACACTAGCCGGCGTAGTAGGCAGCGCATTACGTGTCTGGTTAGCCAACGCGAGCATACGCGCAGGTGTAAGCGAGCTCAGAGGCGTAGCGATAGCATGGGGAGTAGAGAAGGCGCCGGCGGGGGTATTAGCGGGGGTTCCTACGGCGGAGGAAGGGGCGGCGACGGAGACATCGGTACGGCCACGGCGGCGAGGGACGGGGGTTTCCGGGGTAGGTTCCTTTTTGAGAGGGGAGGAGGAGCCGGTGGCGCGGGCGCGGGAAGCCCAGAAGTAGGCGAGGCGGGGGTGGTTGGCGAGCGCGGAGGCGTGGCTTAGGATGTGGTTGTCTAGAAGGACTTCGAGATCTGGTTTTAAGAGGTGGTCGAAACTGGGGGGTGTTAGTGGCTTGAAGGTATCGGGATTCAGAGGGACGAGGGAACTTACTCATCTAGACCAAGGACATAAGCCAGGTCGGCCAAGTCGCCCTTTCTCTGGGCGTGCATCCACGCATTCGTCGACATTCTGGGGATATTAATGATGTCTGGAATAATTGATATGGTAGGTATAAATTAAGAATGGCCAAGTTAATTGTGTACGCGACAATCAAGT
>NETU01000133.1:29695-42407 GCA_003032515.1 Huntiella decipiens | reverse complement strand
AAAAAAAAAAAAAAAAAAAGAAAAGAAAACAAAGACCCGTTACTCGGTGAAAAAAGAAATTACCCACTTGTTTACAGGGGTGCATTGATTCCTTTGGGTTTGTGGACTGGGATTAATTGGTGACGCGTTGTGGATGAAGTGCGTGTTTTTGACGTGACATTTTCGAGGGGAGTTTCGTTTTTTTTTGCGGCGAGGAATGGGTTGTCGGGTTTGAGGGATGATGGGATTTTATATGTCGTGGTTATGTTGTAATATATGCAGGGCGTGGATGTGGTGGGTGAATAGACTGGTTAACTACCGAGGTAATGTGATGTCATCCCGTGCTACGCCCTACCTTATCGGTGAAGGTACATACGTCTGTACAGTACATATTCGTGGCGTTGTGATGGGATTCATACATATCTTGACTTATACGCTGCCCTTACATAAATTGTCCTACATGTCACACATGCCACGCGTTTGCTCGACGAGTATGTAAGTCAAGTATGTACAGGGACTACTGTACGTATGTATGTCTATATGCTCATGATGTTTCTAATGTTTGTTGTTGTCTTTGGATTGCTGGACAGTGTGGATTGGGAGGCCTAGAGGGACACTGTGAAGATGCACTGTGAGTTGGAGAAGATGGGTCAAAAGACGAAAGTTTGTGGACATGTTACTTGACCCTGATAATTGATAACCCTATCATTGGGTGTAATTGGTCGATCGGGAGGGAGCTTGGAATGAAGGTATTCGGTGATTATCATGAGGTTTGGGTATCGATTTATCCCATTATACATTCTTAGTATACCACATAGCCATAGAACCCCCATAAACACTACATCGTCATCGTAAACTCCCAAATCACCCCATAAAGGTCCGTGCCCTCATCCTTATCACTTACATCAAGATAAGCTTATCTGTACAACATCATCACCAGAAACCTAACCACCAAACGAACTTCTCATCAAGACAAAGACAGACCCGTCAAAATGCCTCCTCTAAAGATAACACCTCCTCTCCTCCCCACCGCCTGTCCCTGGACAACCGAACCCAAAGATCTACAAACCCTCTACTTATCCCCCTCCACCGGCGCAATCACAATCCGGACATCCCTTCTAACCGGCTGGCCCGTCACCGACTCGTCGTTCCTATTCTTTCCATCTAACGGGAATGACACTTCTAGTTTGAATAACCTTGGTTACTCACCATATCCTCTTTCTTTCTACCTTGAATTCCTAGATACCCTCCCGGATACCAAGAAGCCTATCATCATCAGTATAACCGGTCCCCCCGCCGACTTGAGAACAGCCATATCCCAAATCACGCGCCATCCGCGCGGGAACCTCGCCATCGAAATAAACCTATCCTGTCCAAACATCCCCTCCAAGCCTCCCCCCGCCGAAACCCACACTGGCTTAAAAGAGACACTCCTCTCAATCCCGCTAGACTCGCCTATCCCCATTGGCTTGAAATTACCTCCGTATACATCGCCCTCCGCCTTCGCCATGCTCCAAAGTGTCTTCCTTGAGACTGAAGCTGGGAGACGCTTGTCGTTTTTGACTTCTACGAATACCTTGGGTGGATGTCTTGTTCTGGATGTTGACACGTTGGAGCCTGGGCTTCCAGGGGAGGGAATGGGGGGTATGGCGGGGTCCGCGATTCATCCTGTTTCGCTTGGGAATGTGAAGAATCTACGTGGAATGTTGGATTCTGAACATACACTTCGTCACATTCAGATCATCGGTGTTGGTGGCGTGTCTGACTTTAACAGTTACAAACGTATGCGTCACGTCGGTGCCTCCTTCATCGGAATTGCTACCGCCCTGGGTCAAAAAGGACCAGCAGTCTTTGATGACATCCATAGTCAAATATCAGATTAAAACAGCAAATACATTCATTCTATATGTCTAAATCAAGCCAAATGACCCATATCAAAGATCTCCGGACCTTCCTTTGCAGTTTCGCTCGCGTGTCTAATATCGCGTCCAGAAGTTCCTACATAATCAACAAATCTCCTCGCATCACGACAAAACATAATGAATACTGGGAACGAACATAATGCCACACCAAACAATGCTGATACAAGAAGAAAGCTATTCCGCACTGACCCACCATTTTGAACGATACCCCACTGCGCAAACAACGAAATCGCCGGCCCAGCTGCACCCATCGTTGAAAATGCTCCTACCAGTTTCGACCGCTCGCATTGATTCCGGAGGACCAGTGCAAACGTCAATGGCCAAACCGGCCCCATGAAGAAATACGTGAAACAAAACGGGATATAGAGGTTTTGTGGATATGAAGGTTTCCACAGTGCAAGCCAAATAGAGAAACCAATAGCTCCCACCAACGTCATGAAAAGCAGCGTGCGTGGTCGAACCATCCACTTTCGCGTTGCAGAGATATACAGTAACCCCGCAAACGTGAACCTCCCCAGCGCAAAACAACTCTGGAAGATGGCAAGTCCGTCGGACCACGAAACCGTGTACCCAGGTCTAACTTTACTTACCAAATTCGACGAACTAGTAATCATAGCACCATATCCGGCTTGCTTCGCTGTAGGATCCTCAACGATTAACCGTGCAATGTAGAATGATCGTATATTCCCTTGAGCTCCTGTATATGCCAATTGTGTAACTAGCGCTGTCAGGAAAAGACATAACCGGAGACGGATGCCGCAAATTCGTCGGGATACAGGATATGGGAATTTTTGTTTTTCGCGTTGGAGAGCTTGTACTGGGAGTTCTGGAAGAGGGATGTAGTAGAATACCATGATTAGGAACGAGCAGAGGAGCGTGATGGCGAGGTATGTCCATTGCACATGACTTAAAGCGTTTGGGTCTTCGTTGATGACTACTTGTTGTGCGTGGAAGAAAAACCGCTTGGCGCTTATAATTGCAATTACACCGCCGAAAGCCTGCACGGCCTGCGCAAGCATAAGGCGAAGTTCCGCATATTTCGGGGGTCCGCAGAGAGTAGCGAACGTATTGCCACTGCATTCGAGGATTGAGATACCCCAGCCGGTCACTGTATTGGATACAAGAAATCCAGCTAGAGAGTGTGTCACTGCACACGGCCAAAAGATCATCGTGCCAATACCATAGATTGCTAGACCCGCCATAAACAGGATTTTGAATCCACCGAACCGCCGGATAGGTGTATCGATGATGTGCCCTTCCCATGCTTTCTTGTCACGCCAAAAGACAAATGTACCAACGCTGACCGGCCCAATGACATATCCAGCGCCAAAATACATTGTGTTCAACGCTAACATATCCGCTGTTGAAAACTTAGAGACTCGGGACACCGCGTTGTTGAGACTATTCAACAGCCCATAAGAGAAACCCCAGAGAAAAAACACAATACTGACTATACTGCAGTATTGTATAGATTGTCGAACTGTACAATCAAGCACTGAAACTGGCGTGCGTATCTTGACGAAGCCGAAATGTGTGCTGACATCCGTGAGGTTATTCGCTTCTTTATTTCGTCGGAATCCAGCAAATGCAGATTCATCTGCCTTTTTCATTCTCCGGTCATGGATGCCGCGGAGGTCACCTGCAGGAATATCTTCGTTCTCTGCCAAGAACTCGGCAAGTCCCATGCCGGATCTAGGTCTGCTGGAATCTTCTACATATGTAGTTTCAGATCCTAGGGATTCCGTTGGTTTATGCGCTCTGTCGCTGCTGGCGTGGGTGGAACAAGTTGTCGATAGAGTGTCGTCAGTGTCCACTATCATTGATGGCATGAACCGGGTGAAGAGAGGCTTGAGCGTGGGGATACAGGCGCATACTATACTAGTTGCGATTTCAATCATACTCCATGCTATAGCTTTTGATGCTAACCACGAGAACTCAGTGGAACCTCCAAAGTTGGTGTTGATTCCACTGCCTCCATCTATTCGGTTTTCGGTAATGGCACCTTGGAGATAGTATATTCTCACAACGTCAACCACAGTGACGAAGATACCAAGCATGAATGCCCCGACCAGGTAGATCTTTTGTTTCATCGGCAGTCGCATGGCCGTCAACACTGGAAGTGGCAATAGCAAAATAGCCAAGTCAGTGATGACATTTATTGGAGCCGCACAGATGAACTCTATCAAAAGGGGAATACATTTTTGCCCGTCTTTGTATAGACCCCACCCGGAAGAAACAGGACGACATTGGAAAATGTTCATCAACGTGAGAATGATGGTTGCTATGTCGATGATACCCAGTGTGAACCAAGAGATTACCCGTAGGATTGGGTTCGTATTTTTCGAGAGGCGAAGATAGAAGATCAAGATGCTATTCTTGATAGCCATGAGTGATGGATTCTATACCATGGACTCTTCCGTTAGTCAAATGTTCACATACCCGGATCCACCCACTTACATATAACACCGAGAAAACATATTCCGACTTCCTAACATAGAGAATATCTATATCGTTGATATCTCCATCATGTCTCCCAACTCCATGTGCAGCACCCATACAAACAGTCCCCGCCAACGCCGACGAGATAACCCACGCAATAACCATCCAATAGTCATCGGCACTGAAGTTCCGCACAATAAACAACCGACAATACACCCTCGTAGCAACAAAGATCGTGGCAAAGATTGCTGTCGCCAAAGTCACCCAAAACAAAACCGGGCCGAGATCCGCAATGCCCGGTGTAGACGTGATGGCCATTGTGATTGAGGGCACCAATATAAGGCATTGTTCTGCGCACAGGCGAACTTGAAGCTAGAATTTCTTTTGAATTTTTGCACTCCTGATATAGATTAGAGGAGCCAATATATTTGTCTACGCTGACTGATTCATGAATATCTTGGCACTGTCGGGCCATCGGGCCGTCGGATTTGCGTGGTTTTCTCCGTGGCTTACCATTCCGATGGAATCACCAAGACTAGCCTAGTGCCTCGTGTTTCAGAGATTGTAAAAAAAATAACAGCTCATGATTGGGGGGCGGAGCTTCGAGCATTATCCTCAATTACCGGAACCCCAAAAAGTAGAGACATTGAAATCTATTCATGTGGTGTGATGTAGCTTAGCGAGCTACCCCAGTTTCTCCGCCAAGAATCCCCCAATCGAGACTAATACTAGCTGGGTCGGTACGAAAAAAAGGAACGGATATAGCGCAAAAAAGAAAGGCTGCTCCGAGTGAGGGTCGAACTCACGACCTTTGGATGGCATTATTCGAGAGAATTCAAGCTCCTCATAGAATATGAGACCACTGCGCTACCACTGCGCCATCGAAGCTTGTTGTAATTCTTGTTGAAGGAAGGGTTGCGACGTCATATTATAAATGTTAGAGAATGAAAGTTTTCGAATCGCCGGATGGTGAGCTAGGGAGGAAGGGGCTAGCATAGACTGAGTTTCGATGATCGATGAGGCTACCAACTGCTAACCAATTGGATTAGACGGGACACCGATCGTGATTATATTCGTAGTCGGATTCTGGTGTTTACCGAACGGTAGTCGTTAAATCAAGAAGATGACGAAACACAAACCTGGCCCGAGCGCACATCGCTACGACGGGACATGGGTTGTTGTGGTACACGAACGGAACCATGTGGGACTGCAGGGAGTGACTTTGACGTCACATGATTAATTTCATTGGATTGAGATCGGTAACCAGGGCCATCGGGGAGGTTAATTGAGACATCGGCGACATCCTGTGGTGAAGGAGCGATGGAATTTCCGAATAATTCGTCTAGACCGATCTTGATGATATTAGCTGTGAACAAGTGTTCCTTAATCAGACGGGCCGATTACCGATTGTAGGCGATCTTTGGCAGGACCACTATAGATAGCTTAAGCGAGCAGGGACGTTTAAGACTATTTTGTCGAATGACGTTGGAAGAACAGCAGATTTTGAGAGAACTGATTAGTAATCCGAGTTGATCGTCCGGGACGGACAAAATCGGAATCCCGGATGATGGACGGATGCGGTCGGAAGTAAAGCAGTAGTCCGGATGCGCATCAAGGGTTGGTTAACAGCTGTGTATGTATAACATTTTAGAGAATAATGGCCCAAGTAGAGCTGGGAGAGGCCTATAACCTGCCGCGTCTTCCAGTATAGTCGGCCGCCAAATACCTCTGAAAGTGCAAATTCTCGAAGCTGGTCTCCATCGTCTGCACTCTGAAATTGAATCCGTATAGGCCATCACTGGAGGGTACGGCCTGATTGAGGCAAGTCTAAAACGCGTGATGTTCTAAAAGCATGTGCACACCGCGGCGATAAATGGGGATACGCGATGCCCTTCTTGGTACTGAATGAATACAATTAAGTTATCTGTTACATACAGTTCCACACATAGCCAGACAGAACGGATGACATGAAAAACTCCAGTGAAACTGGGGTGGATAAAATGGCTCCTCATAGGTTGACAGTTGTGGTTGCAGCTATTGAGACGGCAGCAAATATAACTGGGGCGCGATGCCCCTTCACGGGAAGACACTGAATATTGATGCCCGATTATTTCGGAGTGTAAAAGGCAGACGTTTGGCATTACCAATCCGCATGATTCTTGGTTGATCTTGGGTCGCCGCTAGGGTTAGACAACAATCATCCTTGTCGGACTAGGGTTGGACAGCAACAACTTGGCATGCAAGATGGAAGAAGACGATATATTATGGAATGTTATGTTTAAGGGTTGCTCTTATTGTCTATTTGTCCAAATGTAGAGTGATCTTCTCCATTGAAAATATGAGAATTAGTAGTTGCAACTGTAGCTGCAGGTCCGTTCCTCTGCAGCTAAATGTTACATACTGTCTTTGAAGAGTAATCATGACGTCAACTTGCTTTGGTGGTGTCACGTTGTAACCTGCATCAAAGTGGGCCTTACCGTGGCTTTACTTGGGTGGCCTCCTGTCGAGTTCCTAGCGACGAGGCTATGGTATGGCGGTTGAAACTCATGATATGGATAAGGCCGGAACAAGAAGTGGTGTCGAAGCAATCAATCTGTTGGTCCCCGGTGTAACAGGCCTTGCATGTGCATATGGTTCTTCAATTGTCCATGGACACGCGATACATTGACACAATCTACAAATATGTGCAACGTGAGGTCCAGACGTACCCTTCGCTCGACATCATGACCCTCATGTCCTTCAAGTGATGTGAAAGTTTTATGGCAGATCATCGGTAGTTCTCAATAAACCTTCAATGTGATGCTGATTAGCATACCAAATCAAGGGGCTCAACATTAAGAGCCTTCGAATCCATACCATGCAACATCAAGGAATCGACAGATCCACCTGTCGTCGACACTGGTCTGCGGTGTAACTGGCAGTGTTCGTCAACCCGACTGAACAGTCATTGTGACTAAGCAAATTGTCTATGGACATGTTGGACTAATCGTATATGAAAACTGGAAACTCCGTCAAAATGTCGAAGCTACTTGGAAACAAGTGTGCCTTCTGGATTCAGTTGGCACCTGCCTGAGCCGTAGCAGGCTGGAATAGGGTATAAAGTAGACGCCAACACTCTTCTTTCACCCTGTTCATTTTCTCTTCTTCACCCATCAACCAAAAATCATTCTTCGCTAGGCATCAAACTGTGTTCGCCAATATCTCTACTCTACAATCAATTCTCCGCGAGCAGTTTAAAGTCCTAGTCAGCATTCTTTCCAGGGAAACTCGATCGCCCTGATCTTTTCTTTTTGTCCGCCAACAACTACAAGCAATGTCTCGATTTGTCTTTGACAGACGTTCCGCCATAGGCTTTGTAGGCGAGACCATCTCCATCGCTTGTTCCGACACTTACGGCCAGCGGTATAGGCGCTTATCAGCGACTATTACCGTGCGCGACCCATCGGGTCGCTACAATTCTTATTTCATGCGTTTAATTGGGCACTCCCCAGAGCAGTTCGAAACCAGTGTACGACTTCGTGTACCTGGTGAGCATGAGATCGTAGTGACGGTCATGGGACTTGAGGGGTCCGGGACGTCCATGGCCATCCTCTCTGTGCTCACGGACAAGCTCTGGGTTGACTTCCGTTAACATGAAACCGTGGGTCTTCTTCAGCAGTCTCTTGAGCAGGCTCAAGACGCTGGGATTGTTGGTTCTTCTAGGGGTGGGGTGGATGGTTTGTTATCTGACGCGTGCTGGCTTTCCTCGCGGTCATGGTAACTGTTCATCAAGTTCAGACGGGCTGGCACCGTTTGTTCTTGTCTCGGTCACTCGGGTGTTGTTTCGTTTTGTTGGTTGGCTTGGTTTGCTTGGATTTGGGTCGGGAATTCAGCGGTGCTGAAATAATATATTTTGATCCGGCAATATTTCATCTTAAAAGTGACTAGGACTTGTTGTCTTCTGATGGCTATGAAATGCTTTCCCTGTTGTGATTGCGGTATCCCAACATACTGTTTTTGCTCACCCGACATATTGAGCGTTCATAACTGGCCATGTAAACAACTCGTGCAGACTAAAGGTACTTACCGTGAATATGCATTGCAGAACAGAAGGCTTAGTGAAATGTGATACCTACTCAGATGGTACAGTAGCAGGGATATCCCGCTATATTGTATTAAGTCAGTTATCCTCTGACGAGATAATATAGGTAGACAATTCGCTGATAGTAGTCACGAAGATCGGGGAGTGATAGAGAACATGAGTTCTATTAAGAGAACTGGGAAGAGGAGTAGGGGTATGTGTACGTTTATACACCTGCCCGTGAGACCCATGCCAGTACGGGTTCATATCACCGTTGGCACTTGCCGCCAATGCTCGTCGTTGAATAACACAACGTAGTAGAAGCCGGGACGAATCCTTCGTGCGCGTCAGGTACCCAATTGTGACAGGTAGTCCCGGGCCGCTCCACCTATGTTTGCAGCACGCCCTGTTATCGCCATGGAGGCCGTCTTCGCGAAGCGCATGGTCGGCGCATTTGCTAGGTTGGGGCGCTCGTGAATTCCACTGTAGGGTGCAGCAGTTTGTGCCCCTTAACAAGTCAGGTTTAGTGTCCACCGAGACAGCATTTTCTTTTGCCCGGTTCGTTCACACCTCAGCATTTCGGCGACTGTCGTCAGTAATCCCGCGGAACCCGCCAATTACGTCAGTGATCTTCCACAGATATCTAGGTGCGATCCCCCGTGGCACTCTATTCTTCTTCGACAGCCCAAACACCATATTAGGTAAGGGGCTAGACGCCATCACATTTATAGTAGACAATGGTAACGTGACTTGTGATGAGCCACGTCCGACAGCAGTATCACAGACCAACTTACCATGATTAAGGACTCGTGATACGTCTGCACGACTCTAACAATGGGTATGTCCTCAATGGCGAAACTATTTGGTTGCATCACCTCAATACTCACTCGTTCTACAGGGGCCTATAGATTCTGAACGCCGATTAGTCAGAGCATGTGAGCACGAAAAATCGAAAATTGGGTTTTGTGACGTGAAGGTTATTACCCCTTCAGGAACTTGACACCGTCACTCCTTGTGTAAATGGGCTCGGGTCCTAGTCAAGGTTGGAAGACCCTAGTGAACATGATCTCTAGGTACGGTCCGTGACAAAACGGGACAGTCGGGAGACACCGGGGTGGAGATGAGAATGGTTAGCCTCAACTACAATAGTTTTGGACGAGTATCTCGGGATGAAAGCTAGTTCTTCCCCGCTGTGCCGCCCTGACGAAATCGGCCTGTGAGCGCAAATCCTTGTAGAGGGACTGGCTGTACTGATGCAGCGGAGGAAAAGCATGGTACGACGGAACGTTGTTTGAATTTACATAGACGGCAACTTCGGGCTAAACGATAGCGCAAAATCACTGGGGGATGTCCTTATAGTGAGGCCGTGGCTATTAAGCTTGAATCCTAGATAGATCACACTGACCATTAGGATCTGTATGGGTCGTTGTCCAGGGAACCTGGAAGTCTGCCGGAAGTCTTGATGCTTAAACTTAGACCTAGTTGGCGGTTTCGTAACACTCTTCCTTACGGAGTCAAGCTTCTGGTTCAAATATTTTTGAAAGGTGCTATCTGGGGTACTACCGGCGCCTGCGACTGGATAAAACTCGGCCAATATGAGCGACAACTACGACTAAACCTTCAAGGCATCTACGGAATATCAATGGACCCGCCTGAAGTACATATACATTACCGCTATTGCCACCCAGGAAAGTTGATTCATAAAGGCCCGAAAGGACGAACTGGAAGAAACCGCAGGTCTCCCCCACTTTCATCAATGTCTCGCGCTTTCAAGTGATGTTTTGGGACCTCCAATTTCTTCATCCTTTTTCTCGCCATCCATCTAGATTAAGGCGTTGCCTGCTTCTTTCATCCAAAGAAAACCGACATCAAACATCCCTTATTTGTCCAACCTTGAACAAACGAATTGTACGGCAAACCCACCCTTCCGTTCATGCATGATTGCTAATTATCCATTTAATGGCTCCAGTCAGCCTATCATGTCTCCCATCGACGAAATGAAATACAGAAATCCCAATGGCCCTCTCAGGTAAGCAGAACATTAAAAAATGCAATCAAGAATATTGTTGTGTACTGACACTCCTCGCATAGCGGCAAACAATATGTCAAGCTCAAGTATGGTAGCGTGACCGCCTTCGCCTGGAAAGAAATGAAATGCTTCCCACCGAACTGGGAAACGCACGCCTGGAAGATCGCTGCGCAGCGGGCACAGCAGGCCTTCGAGCTACGCCTGGCGATCCAGAAATCCCCGGCCTCGTACTGGTAATTATGGCGACATACAAAATACTTATTGAAACAATGTTCAACTAAATTGTCGTATCCACCAACAATTTTTGTGTCCACCTATATCGCCCATCTTGTACATGCTCTTCATGACGCCGCTTTTCAATATGGCACCGGCAAACATGAAGGGATACATGGATGATGAGCTGTGGAGAGTGGAATCCAAGACCATTGCGGGGAACATTCGGATCCTCAAGAGAAACCTCCAGTTGACCATGGATTGGTGTGAGGAGAACGTTCTCCAGTTGGGTCACGAGAAAGCGGGCCTCCTGCATTGTACCAGGAAGCTCAAGGAAGGAAACCTCGATATGAAAATGAATGGCAATCAAACCATTCAAGCAACACCGAAGGATGGAGCACTAAGATGGCTGGGAGTATATTTCGACAGAAAGCTTACTTTCAACCACCATGCGGAAGAGGTTACCCGCAAGGTGACACGACGAATCGACGACATCAGAATTCTGCCGGGATGCAAATGGGGTGCGCCCCCTCGGCTACTGTTGCAAGTGATCAACGCAGCAATAATCCCGGCGATCACGTATGCGTGCTCCACTTAGGCCTCACCGGGCAAATGAGGCAGCCAGCATCCGACCGAAATGATCCATGCGGCGATCAGAAAGGCGATGCTGATGGCGCTCCCGGCCTGGAAGACGACACCCACGGCGCTTCTCCACATGTCAGCCGGTATCCCGCCAGCTGCCGTCATTTTGGACGGAGAGTTGAATCGAGAAGCTATCAGATGGCACACATTGGATGATTGTCATCCCCTGGGACACGCCTACTATATGCCCAGGACTGTAGAGCTCGTGGCGCGTCTTCCCAGTCCCATGAGAGCATATGGCCTAATCTACGACAATAACATACATGCGAATAATCGACCACCTTTGCCTGATGAGAGGGACTGCTTGGGTGAAGACAAGGGGGCACAATCTGCGAGACATCAAGCGTTGAGAACATCCCGGGCAGAGTCCGGAGACATCTGGATATACACGGATGGTTCCAAAATGGAGTCGGGCTGGTCAGGAGTAGGGTGGTATATTGAAAAGAACGGACAGGTGATCACGAATGGTAGTCACAGCACTGGCAGATAGGTGAAAGTAGCCGATGCAGAAGTGGTCGCCATTGAGAAAGGTCTGCGGGCCGTTCCCCAAGAGAGTTTACTTGGATACGAAAGGATATGGGTCTGTTCTGATAACATGGCGGCAGTTAGCAGAATGAACTCAAAAGCAACAAAGACGGGCACGTGGCAATGGGAGGTCGACAACGCCAAAAGAGAAATCAGACGCCTTGGAGATCACTGTAGAGTGGCGGTACACTGCATTTGGGTGCCAGGGCATACCGACATCTTGGGCAATGAGAAAGCTGACCAGCTTGCAAAGGCAGCGGCAGTAGCGACTGAGAACAAAACGATGACACTAGCGAATGCTAAGAGATGGGCAAAGGAAGACAGACATGAGAAATTTGAACAATGGTTCAAGACCGAGAATACGATCGCGCAAAATCCCGAAAGGGCTCTTTTGGTATTCCCAAAGAGAAAACAGGCCCCGATCCCGGATACCCCTAGACCTGTGGTGGGAGCAGTTCTTGCGGCGATGTCAGGACACGGGGACTTTAAGGCATACCACCAACGCTTCAAGCACCCAGAAGCGGCGATAAAATGCCACAGATGCGGAGCAGTCAAAGATAGAGTGCATGTTTGGACATGCAAGAGGATGCCACGTGCTTGGTCTAGGCTATTTACACTACCACTTGTGAAAAGTGTAAAGGGAAGAGCGACGCTCGCGAAAGAGCTGATGACAAAGCGGGACAAGGAAAAGAACACTTTAGGTGTCTTGTACAGTTTCCTTTTACAAATGTCTTGCGGTGTCGTCATGGTTTGGGGAGGGGATGGTTACTGCGACGGGGTTGGTCCTAGGGAGCCTGTGGGGGGATATCCGGACGGTGTGTGGTTGAGAAGGTGTTGTGTTTTCTTTCTTTCTTTTGTTTTTACAGTATTTGTTAGGCTTGCGTGGAAATCGGTGCCAGATAG
>NETU01000133.1:6700-25534 GCA_003032515.1 Huntiella decipiens | reverse complement strand
CATGCCGCGCACCAACCCTGGGCTGTACCGACTTCTGTAACCGCTCGACGATTATACTCAGCACACGTCTCGCCGGAGTGATTATCTCTCCTTACATGTGAAATATCCTTCGGAGGCTATTACTGTTAGTTTGACACACAAAGGGGAAGTTCTGCGAACATTTTACCTTGCTAGCTTCTTCTTTGAAGGTCAGGGCGGAGATGTACGGGACAACGCTATTTATATCTTTAAATCCCAACTCGAACATTGTTGCGCCTTTGTAAAGTTCGATCCGCGGTGATTAGCTACGGACATCAAGTGTATTGTTTTCCACGGGCATTAAAAATGTTTAAATATCAGCAAGCCTAGTAAACATGCCTTCGGACTCATGCAAATTGGGCTCTTCAGAGGCCTGCATAAAAGTGCGGGGTATGGTTCGCTAAATCTTACCTCTCTACAAATACAGAGGAGCTTTCCAATAGATATGCCGGTTGACGGGCATACATACAATCAAACTGCTAAAGTGTGGTTATCACTGTGAATATCAGAGTATGGAGAAAGGGTCAACATAGTTGTATTTGTTGTCCTTAAGTCATATTTCTAGAAGAGAGCCAGAGATTATATCCTCGAAAACACACTTTCTGGGCCGGAGGATTGCACTTTTTGAACTTCACCGACGAAGCTAGACAGCATTTTCACTACTAAGCCCCTGTCGAGGATTCCAAAAGTTGGCTCCACGATTTTGATTCTGGGGGGTCATATCCCCGTCCCTCGTCATAGCGGGGTAACAGCTTAGTAACGTAATCCCTGCATCCCATAACGGAGAATACCGTGTAGGAATTGGTCACATGACATCGTGATGCCAGACATCTCCATGCCCCAATTGACACAAACCTCCCTACAAATAGACAGCCGGCACCTCGTAGCATATTTAACTCATAAGAAATACAAAACCATTTCTCCGTCGTCCGTACCATAATATTCTACTACATTCGAAATTATCCTCTTTTCAGATCGTACCCTGTCTGAAGGTCAAAATTAGGGTTGGTGACAGTCAGGATTGGGGTTGAGCAAAGGATGTTGCAACCTTATGGTCGTTGATATCACTGGAACCAATAACAAAAGAACAAAGGATCCACCTTTTTGGCGCAGTGGTACTGGCATATCCTGGAAATTCTAGAACGAGATTGTAAAGTCACAATCAAATGGCCCCCCAAAATAGAGACTCAACACCCGTAAGAACGAAACCTCGCAATGGTAAGACCTAAAAAAATACATCACGTGACTCTATTGACTATATACTTTTGGTCTAAAATAGGTTGAAAGTTCAAAAATGTTTTAGAGGAAAATATGTACATATGTATGTATGTATGTACATACATACATACACGTACATTAGGTAGGTTAACTACTACGAGAAGCAGAATTCATAGAACCACATAGATAAATAAATACATGTATATTATCAAATAACCCAAAACAACACAGAAAAGAACAATGCCATAAAATCACCACCAATACCCATAAGGACCACTACTCTGGCAACCTAGAAGCCACTGACGCTCTAAAAGGTTGGCAGTATTCGCACTCAAGCAGCCTACACGGAACATCATTCCTTGGATAGAAAGACATGGCCGGATGATGATTCCTGTTGTAGGTCCGCGGCATGGTCCTTTGACTGTCAACCTCGGCGATGTTGGCGAGAATCTTTCGAAGCAAAACAATACTTTTAACAACCGAGGACGCAAACCTCACGTGTCTATGCGCTCTCAGTTGTTTTGCCAGATTCAGGGCAGCTTCCATATCCCGTACCAACCCATCAAGTACTTGGGAAGAATCGTCAACTGCACCGTTTCGATTGTCATCGTCGTCATCGTCGAAGTCTTCTGTCGCATGAGGGTCATCAAGTATGTCTGCATCGTCGGCATCACCGCCAAATGCATTGTCATCAGGAATGGGCGCCTGCTCACCTTGGGGTATACCATTCCGGGCAGACCATCGGCCTTCCATAGACCTCTTGATGACAAGTTGGGCATCTTGCCAGAATGGCGGTACTTTCAATCGTTTTACAGTGTCAGCGAACGTCTGATATTCCCGAATGGGCTCAAAACAACTGACGATATGCTCGCAAAGCATGAATCGATGGACAGAAAATTTATCACAACTGCATGCCCAAATACGAGGATCTGTGTGGTAGTCACTGAGATCATTGGCTGCAACCGGAATCTCAAGGAGCTGCTTCCAGTTTTTCTTCATTTTCTCCCTCCAATTAGCACGATGTACTCGGCCCGCGTTCATTCGGTCGTCATCACCGTAGAGGATCCACTTCATATTAAATAAGGCGCCGGGGAATACCTGTGTGACCAAAATGAAGACGAGTTGGTCAAGACGCGGGCGATTCAAGTGGTGCATGTAATCATTCTTCAAAATTCCCCAATGAGACTCTACAATCATTGTTGTTTTGAGCACGGGTATCGCCTCTGTGTTGGCACAAACAGACCACAAAAGCCACTGATCGTGCTGGTACCATTGGGAGAACATATACGCCCAAATGCGGTGCCAACCGTTTGTCAAACAAAGAAGGTACATTTCTCGGGTGCATTCTCTGTGTATTTCTTCGGCGGTTTTTGAGACACCGAATAAAGGACGCAGAGGATGTCTATGGAAGTGCTTTTTGAATAAATCTAAAATTTGAAATTTTTGGTTCCTGGTACGGGCCTCTGACTTCAGGCGGTCTGGAGTTGAGGTCGTACGGTTCACACACAAACAAGCACCGTCTTTGTGGAGGCCAGTACGGTGTTTCGGCAGAGACCCGAAGCAAATCTCAAGCTCAGGGACTAGGCGTTGCGCCATCCAAGGATTGTAAGTACGTGCTGTGCATGCAGTCGAATAGCTCGCAAGTCTATCGTCAATAGCCTTGACCGCATGCCACATACAAAGTTGGACTGCTTTACCAGGGAAGACTTTCTTGATGGCATTGATTTCAGCCAGTTCCTTGTCAGACCCGAAGAAATCAGGATTCAATCCTTTTGCCTTCAAGGCTTCCAGAAACTGCTCTAGGATGTCAGTGACCGTCCCTGGTTGGGTCTTTGGGGTTTTATCAAGAAACAAATACCCCAAAGGAACACCAGTACCGTCAAGCTCCGACATGACAACGTACACGTCAGCACCGCTGCTGTTCGTCCCGAATGTTCCATCCATGGAAGCCTCGGTGCATATGTGGGCTTTGTTGTCCCCACGGAGAAGGGCCTTTATTGATTGTGGGACAAGAACAATAAATGCACGTGTTTCGTCAGGCACCGGTTTTCCTTTATCGTCCTTCACCTCCGAAAGGAGCCTAGACCGTATGTCTACGGGCTCATCGCCGTGCCCCAGCCTCCGAAGGTATTCTTTGGCTGACTCGTATGGATCTTGGTGGAACCTGTACTTGCCCTCGTGTCGTTGCTTCCATATGTAATAAATCTGGTGCCGAGTAAGCATTCTATCGGTGGCCATGAACTCATCTGTGGCCACCATTCGACGAAAGATTTGACCCGGCGTCAGTTCTTGGTCGATCAGTGCGTCAATCTGCCCAACGGTATCTGATGGAAGCTCAATGTGAGAATATAGATGATGCGGCGAGTGTTTGAGCTGAACGAGAAGCTGGCGGCTTTTAGGATAGACCCAAAACGAAAGGCCACTCTTGCACTCGACCCGTTTCATTCGTCTGGCATCGACTTTGGGGTTCTTGGGGCGCGGGCGCGCATGATCTTGGTCCTGACAACAATAATATCGCATATAGACATAATCCTGTGCGGTAGTGGAAGTACTGCAGAAAAAGCGAAAATCGCCATGGTCCCACATAAGCCGCGACAGTGCGTGGATTAAGACGAACACATCGGCATACCAGAGAGTCTTTCCATCTTTGCCCTCCCATGTCAACAGGTCTGGAAACGAAAAATGGAGCTCAGACAGCTCGATCAAGTACTCAAACTCATGTGTACTTGTGTATACCTATTTCCCTGTAAGTAATGCTGCAAGTATACAATGACAGCTAAAGAAACTTACCCCGTTGACCATTGGTCCCTGGTTCCTCTCGCTGGACCATTCCTTCACCTCCCGCTCAAACGAATCCCACGAAATCTTCTCAGCCTCGTACTTCATGTTACTGCGAGCCCTGCAGGCCTTTGCCGGCTCGCCGTTATAGTCCAAGCTGAACTCTTCCAGGGGATGGTAACGGTGGCATTTGTAGCAGTGTGACTGCGTAACCCCGGTGTTGCTATTAACACGCTTCCGCTTTTCAGCCCTTTTCAGCTCTTGCTGCAGTGAGTGTTCACGGCAGACGGTCTTGAACCGCTTTTTGTTCTTGGCGTAGACATCGAACTCACTCAGCGGCCTCGGTGTGGGACAATACTTACAGAATCGCAGTTCGCCCTCAATCGGGAGGCTGTTGGGTAGAACGACCGGAGCAGCAGGTTCCGCGGCTCACGCAGGTCCGCGCTGCGGTATGGTTGAAATTGATACCCCACTTTCAACTTCGATCAAGTCGAAAAGCTCTTGGACTTCATTAGAGTGTTTGATACTATCTACAATATCTTCGGCTTCGATATATTCCTGGGGGATATATTCAGACATGCTGACGGGTGGAATGGAACGGGTATCAGGTTTAAAAGGGTTTAAAAGACTAAATCGCGAGACGGCACATAGGCTTGGATGTTAGTGATTCTAATAGTGTATAAGTCGTTGGACGGGATACATTACTGCTGATTAAAGGGTAATTTGCTTTCGGAAATGCGATTTGGTCGGTTTGTGAAGCACGTTGCGAGGGTGAAAAGTAAGAATAATGCTTCACGCGCCTTGGCTTGTCGTGGCAGTTTGGTTGGGCCAAAGGTATTGTTACAGTGAACCTTGATGTTAGTGCCACGCACAAGTATACGATCCATAGGATCGACTATTGTTCTCGAACCTAAAAACTCAAAGTTCTCCCGTAGGGTTAAGCATCTCAGTGCCACGTGACTTCTTTTTTAGGTCTAACCATTCTGCTGGGTGGTAAAAACGTATACAAAAGGTTAGATCTAGTAACCGGTCTTCCCTTTGTGTATTTCAATGCTACCGAAAGCTCACGACCACCCCAGCAGTCCAAAATGTGTCCTCGAGTCCTCGTCCCTTGAATCTTGAGAGAGGCATTTCTTCCTCTACTGCACTGGCTCGGCCATCAGTGCAACTGTAACTCTTATCAGGACTTTCACGGCTAGCACGATGTATGCCACGTTCCGCAGTGTGATGAAGCAAAGCAAAGAGCCTAGAATTGGGTAGAAGGCCGTTGTTATTTGTTCTCGGCCACCTGACAGAAACTGCATCCCATTATGGGTTCTCTCTGGTCAAGCTACCAAAATATCAAGGCAGGTTCATGTGCTATTAGAGTAACACGGGGCTCCATTGACAACAAACTAAGAATACAGGTTAAAAGAACTCTATCTAGATGTGTCACAATACCTTTGTAGCCAAGTTGTCAAATTGGTGTTCAAACTTGAGCTTGATGATGCTACAGGGAAACTGTACGGAATAAATATAGACCACACATTCCAAGTTGAATCTTGACGTGTTTCCTTCAGGCCCAACTTCTCCAGGCATGTAGAACCCTGTTATCACATTGTACTATGTGAATCCTAATTATATCTTGGTATCACCACCTGAAGACAATACAACCTTCCCTCTTACAATCCTCGAGATGGCACCTTCGAGGTTTTGAAAATCCTTTTCCATCAGACTCAAGGCAGACTCGCTCCATCTGTCGTTGAGGGGATAAGACATCCCATTCACAACACTTTCTCCCTTTTTCTCTTCGTTTATTTCAAGGCTCGTCATTGCCATCACACCCTGTTGAGGTCAGCCTCGTTGACAAGCCGTGTCCGCCACCTCATTTAGCGACTGTCGATACTTCAAGGCAACACAAATCAGCCCAACAACCCAGACACTCGGGATACCCTTTTTACAAGCAACTGGCTGGCATAATTTTGGAAGATTCGAAGTCAGATATACAGTTGTTTTTGGTTGTGTGGTGTCGTCGTTTACACCGGAGAGAAGGAAGCCGCAGCGACGGAGGTTGGTCCTAGGGCGCTCGTGGGGGCTAGCGGGACGCCGCAATTGGGCAGGACTAGCACATCAAGGGTAGAGCCAAAGCTATGTGCCAGCTGTGGCTTCCAGGTACTCTGGCCTGTCCATTCTTGCATGTTTGTATTTTAGTATTTTGGCCTTCTGGACATTTCTCCTGTGTCACATGGTGGATCTTGTAGTGTCTTCTTGACGGGTCGTTTTGCCTTCAATTTCTCTTTCTTTTGCATGGAGCGAAGGCGGAGGCAGTTCGACAATCAATCTGATATTGAAATGATGGAATTGTAGTTCATGACGCCTGTGAAGATGTATCACATGTGGCGCTGAAAGTATGAGGCAGCGGTGAGTCGGACTTCACAGCGCCTCGAGCGACGGGCAACTTGACTCCGACAATATATTCTTTCCGCCGTGTCATACAAACTCACAGGGTCTCTAGATCCCAACTCAGGTTTGAGTTTCAATTGACAAGGTTTATTCATTCGTCCGGAATTGTTTGTAATTTGTCGCAGATTCCATCTGGGTATTCACATCACTATCTTGATGCAGACACATCAGTACACGGGAGAGATACCGTTCGATCTCCCAATGAAGTTACTGATCTGTCGGCCGGCGGTGTAGTTTGGCACGACGTGGTGCAACCTAACTGAATGTTTCGATTAGTAACTCTTTCTGGAGCTTTTTGTGTCACAGAGTGCCCAATGTTTCATTTGCCGGTCGGTAAGTGGTATTTGTGCGAATTCGTGTGTTGCGGTGGTCGGGAACAGCGTCAAAATGTATCAAAAAGCTTAGCTCATTTAGTGCCACTCCCAATCTTGTGGGGGTCGAACTGGATACCCTTCTCGGCTGACCACGTTATGGGCACCTCCGTAACGCTCTTGTTGGATCCTGATCCGGAACCAGACCGGACGTGAAAATCGCTCGTCTCATTCACTTTGTTGGCCCTTCCAAGTTGTGCTTCCATGCTGAGCTCGTTTAGATTTCCACTATGCCTGCCCGTCACGGGCTGGTATCACAACGAATCTACCCCGACACTCAACGCGGCTGGAAATCTTTCTGTGAGAGTTAAAACATCGCTCTGGTAGTGAGCAGGTACTTCCTAGATCTGTGCCCCTCAGCTTAACAATGTCTTTCAGGGACATCAATTGCCTCCTGGTACCATGGTCCCAAGATAGCCTCCAATCGTCGGTGACAATATGTTTCAGGCGTGGTATAAAGTTTCAATTTGAATAGAAAGTAGACTGATATCGCAAAGAGAGTAGGGATGAGAACTGAGTAACTTGAAACACAAACATGTTCTCTGTTTTCACCCGGTTCATCGTCAGCGATGGATCAGACACGGTAGTCTACCGTGTTTTCAAGTAGTTGCAAACAAAAAGTGGCTGATGCGTCCTTCATGAGCTGTTCTTTCCTCACTGTGTATTCATTACTCCCGTGTCGAGCCTGCGATGAACTACACGTCTTCATCGCTAGGGCTACGATATCATAGCGGTAGGGACAACCCGTATATCACATGTTGTAGGACGGAACAATATAGTGAACTATGCAACTAAACAGGGTTAGGAATCATTACACCGATTGTACTAGATTTCACTACGGACTCTGTAGGCGTCATGTCGTGTGTGCTATAAAGTGCCATGAAACTCGTCTATCTTAACTTATTGAGTGAGACATGATGTAATAAAATATAGCGGGGTATCGCTGCTACTGTACCATCTGAGTAGGTGTCACATTTCACTAAGCCTTCTGCACTGCATGTTCACGGTAAGCACCTTTAGTATGCGCGCATTGTTTACATAGCCAGTTGTGAATGCTCGATATGTCACATGGGCAAAAACAATGTGTTTGGATACCGCAATCACAAAAGAGAACACAATTCGTAGACATCAGACAACGACATGTCCAAGTCACTTTTAAGATGAAACATTGCCGGATCAAAATATATTATTTCAGCACCGCTGAATTCCCGACCCAAATCCAAGCAAACCAAGCCAACAAACAAAACAAAACAATACCCGAGTGACCGAGACAAGAACAAACAGTGCCAGACCGTCTGAACTTGATGAACAGTTACCATGAGCGCGAGCAAAACCGGCACGCGTCAGATAACAAACCATCCACCCCACCCCTAGAAGAACCAACAATCCCAGCGTCTCGAGCCTGCTCAAGAGACTGCTGAAGAAGACCCACGGTTTCATGTTAACGGAACTCAACCCAGAGCTTGTCCGTGAGCACAGAGAGGATGGTCATGGACGTCCCGGACCCCTCAAGTCCCACGACCGTCACTACGATCTCATGCTCACTAGGTACACGAAGTCGTACACTGGCTTCGAACTGCTCTGGGGAGTGCCCAATTAAACGCATGAAATAAGAATTGTAGCGACCCGATGGGTCGCGCACGGTAATAGTCGCTGATAAGCGCCTATACCGCTGGCCGTAAGTGTCGGAACAAGCGATGGAGATGGTCTCGCCTACAAAGCCTATGGCGGACGGTCTGTCAAAGACAAATCGTGACATTGCTTGTCGTTGTTGGCGGACAAAAAGAAAGATCAGGGCGATCGAGTTTCCCTGGAAAGAATGCTGACTAGGACTGTGAACTGCTCGCGAAGAATTGATTGTAGAATAGAGATATTGACGAACACAGTTTGATGCCTAGCGAAGAATGATTTTTGGTTGATGGATCAGGAAGACAAAATAAACAGTGCGAAAGAAGAGTGTTGACGTCTACTTTATACCCCATTCTAGCCTGCTACAGGTTAGGCAGGTGCCAACTGAGCCCAGAAGGCACACTTGTTTCCAAGTAGCTTCGACATTCTGGCGCAGTTTCCAGTTTTCATATACGATTAGTCCAACATGTCCATGGACGATTTGCTCGGTCACAATGACTGTTCAGTCGGGTTGACGAACACTGCCAGTTACACCTCAAACCAATCTCGACGACAGGTGGATCTGTTGATTCCTTGATGTTGCATTGTATAGATTCAAAGTTTTTTTATTTTAGCTGCTTGATTTGGTATGCGAATCAGTATCACAGTGAAGAAGGTTTATGGAAAAAGACCGATGATCCGCCGTACAGATTTCACATCACTCGAAGGACATGAGGGCCATGATGTCGGATGAAGGGTTCATCTGTACCTCGCATTGCACATATTTGTAGATTGTGTCCATGTATTGCGTGTCCATGGACAATTGAAGAACCGTGTGCACATGCAAGACTTCTTACACCAAGGAGCAACAGATTGGTTGCTTTGACACCACTTCTTGTTCAGGCCTTATCCATATCATGAGTTTCAACCACCCTACCATAGCCTCGTCGCTAGGCACTCGACAGAACACCACCCGAGTAAAGCCACGGTAAAGCCCACTTTGATGAGGGTTAAAACGTGACATGACCAAAGCAAGGTGATGTCATGATGACGATTCAAAGACACTATGTAGCATCTAGCTGCAGGGGAATGGACCTGCAGCTACAGTTGTAACTACTCAGCCTTGCTGTTCTTACATCGTTAGTGATTCTTCGAAGCTAGATTGCAACCAGTTGACCAACCAACAGTGTATCCCAGCAACAACACCGATACATCTGTCCTTGGGATATGAACGCACAACCCACCTTCCGTATGATGTATAATCTGCCTTCCACAGAGCAGTGTCTTGCCGCGAAGTCGTCAGTGGCCTATATCCACTTACGTGGGGCGTTGAATTTATAGGAACCCTGTTCCGGAGAGATCCGCCTGAGACACCGAGTGAACCGCTTGACCTAGACAACGACACCTTGCTCCATCCTTTGGCAACTGTCATGCCGGAGAATCTGTTTACTTCCTCACAACGTACACAGCTCTGTGAACTCAAATCGTCATAAGCGAGCTCTTGTAGTATACTCCCACAAGACTAACACCTTCCTTCTTTTTTTCTCCCTTGGACGTTGCCGACATTGCGGCAATATGCTCCTTGTAAAAGTCCTCGCAGGCCTTCTTAGTGATCATCTTCAGCCCTTTCTTGCTGCAATGAGATCATTTTTTGGCTGAATAATCTCCTGTCTGAATCTGTGGCTCCGGCATCCTCCAAGTGACAGAATTATCTCCATGCTCTCTTGGCATTGCACACATTTGCCTTTGCTTACCGGCATTCCTGATTCCACCATTTATATCCTGAGTCGTGCACTCTTCTCGCAGGGGTCGCTCACTCGTATGCCACCTGTAGCTCCTTGACTTATGTCTCCGCCACGGTATTCAGGGTATCCGACCTCAAACTATGACACATGCAATGGGTTTTTGTGTAGGGTCAGAAAAATATTTGGGTAATGATTAGTCATGTGTTTTTACTGATCAAATTAGTCCAAGTAGGAAGTCACATTGTTATGTGATGTAGACGGAGTGGGAGGCAGCGGTACACCACGGCTCTAAAGAGCAGTTTAACGTTTGTACATTGTCAATTGTACATCTCCCACCAAGAAATATGGCGGGCGCACCAAAGAATAGTGTTATATAGTTAAAAACGAGTAATCAGCGGGTAGCCTTCAATCAGAGCAGGGTGTGACAGCCCGCCTTCATCGGCCCCGGAGCCGGATTTTCAAATATATCGATCGCTCGTAGCTGGTATATAGTACATACTATGTATAATGAATTGTTGAAAAGGGGGCGTACCCGACCACAGTCGGTGTCTGTCAACCATTATCATTGGCGGCCACCCGGGCTTTTGAGTTGTCCCCTTTCGCTCAGGTCACAGTACAAGAAGTGAAATTAAGAAACCATCATGTTGGCAACAAGGCACGCATTTAGTTACCCGATGTAACATCATGCTGGAGTAATTACTATCCATTATGAGCGCGACAGGCCATATTCCTGTCCCTATAAGCATTTACGAGGCTGAAAAGAGTGAGGCTGAGGCTTTAGAGTTATTGAAGGATCCAGGAGAAAGACTGATATTTGTTTACCAACCTGTCTGTTACGTCGAGTACAGGATGGTAGAACGCCTGTGGCCCTCTCAGTTGATCCTAATGCCGACTACTATTTGTTCCACATATCAATCATTTGACACTCCTAAGGCACATAACTTCAAAAACCAATACATTTTCACAAAGGCTATCATACACTCATTCTCAAGACAAAGTTTCAAGTCAATTTTATAAAAATATTCTCTTCATTTCTGGCTTCGGCTACCAGTACCTAGCCGGATTTCTCTGGATAGCCAGCCGCAATTCGAAGGCCTCCTGCGCCCGCCGCGCAGCGAGTCTCCAGGCCTTCTTTTCCCAGTTTAAGGGAAACCTTCTGAACTCCTCCCACGCGAAGGTAGTTATGTTGCCGTATTTTTGGCTAACGAACTCCTCCGCGCTATATGGGGTGTGTTAGTACTGAATAGGATTTTCGATAGCATGTGATGTTGTTTTGCTTACCTGAAAGGGCCATTGACATGGCTATACTGCATTTCATCGATGGGAGACATGGTAGGCTGACTGTAGTCATTAAATAGTCAGTTAACAATCGTACAGCGATGGAATAGGGGATTAGTCTTACAATGTGTTTGTCGAAGGTTGGATAGATCAGTAGAGTTTGATAGTGATTTCACTTGGATGGAAAACGCAAACGAAGATTCAATCGAGATGGATGATTGTGGATGGTGATGAAAAGGATGAAGAACTGGGCGGCCCCACGACATGACTTAAAAAGGCGGCAAATGGATGAAAGTGGGGCCGACCTACGGTCTCCTCCAGTTGGTGATTTTAGGGCTTTGAGATTCAATCATTCTGTGTGGTAATAGGGCTAATGTATACATATCAGGCAGTCCCGTTGATATATCGTAGCTGCCTTGACAATTCAGTCCCAGGTGTAGATGAAATTTGCCGAGGTTTACGCTTCGGAAGGTGCTGAGAGTACGCGAGGCAGGAACTTCCAAAGCATTTCAAGCCGAAACCAAAATCTCTAAGTGGGGATGCTACGAAAATGTCGACTGGGCTTGAGTTTAAAGAGTCAGACTTCCTGACGATTTTCAAGTTCCCTTGAACAACCACTTAATTCCAAATCTGGATGGTTAATGCGGTTGCTGTAGGATTTAAGCTTAATCGGTCTGCCGTCACTGCTAGGATACCCCCAGCAGTCGTGCTATATTCCAACCAACGCTAAGCGCCGATGTAAATCCAATTAGTGTTCCGGTGAACCATACCTTTTCTTTCCCCCGATTCACCAATACAACCCCTCTCTGAGTAAGTACGCCCGTCATCGCCCAGATTTGCCTAGGCTGCACAGCGTTTTATACCTAGCATTCTATCCGAACTATTTGTCCAACATTGTCGTAGACTTTTACCTTTTCCATCTGTGCCTAGTCGTCTCTATGTTTCCCCTCTCTATCGTCATAAGCCGGACCTAGAGGCCAGATTCATTAGGGTCTTGCACCCCTGACTAGGATCAAAGGCTACTTAGACAAGGAGTCCCCGAGTTAATTCCCCAAAGCGGTAATAGCTTTGACGTCGCCTGCCGAATCAGGCAGTTACGGAGTCTTGAACTGGTGATGACGCGTGATTGAGGCTTTACCTGAACTTTGTGTACCGATCGGATGGAAATTTACCGTTCTGTTGTGACCCGCCCCACGTCAAGAAATTTGTTCAGACACCTGTAGTGCAACATTGGTAACTATCCTGTCACGACCGTGCTAACAGCCACCTCCTCTACAAGTTCAATATTGACCAGTGCCGTTAGAATTCCTTTATCAATCATGTCAAAACCATTCATTTACATTCGTGTCTCCACAATACTCTCAACACATCATTAGTTTTGAAGCATGCCTCCCAACATGATCGTCATAGATCCGATATGTCGCCACCTGCCAGCTGAACTTTGACATTCATGTGACTGCGGCCGGCTGTTGCCAGGTTGGGCTTACAGTGCACAGACGCGCCGGCACAGTCTTGCACACAGTGTGTATAGTACGTTAACCCTAGCTGACGCAACCCTATAGTCGACCAGGTAGCGCTGTAGGTGGTTAGATGATGCCCTGTGTTAGGGACACACACTTTGCTGAGCGATATAAAACAAACACATCCTATATAGATTTTCGTAGGACAGACACCATCAAAAACCCCCAAAGAAACACATTCAACCACCCCAGTGCTAAGCTTTGTGCGACCTAGTGACAGAGCCTTGCGCCGGCTCTATCCAATGGGGAACGAACCATATGATTTTTCTTCCTTGGACACTTCCGCGGAACAAACTGGGTAAATTACGATCTTGTAGGCCGCACGATGATGAGCAAGGTCTGTCGATGTGACGGCTTTGGTCAGAGCAAACTGCAGAACAATTGGTACCTAGAGGTTACTTTCACATGTTGGTAGTCTTTCTAGTACTTAGTTCATCTGGTAGCCGATATCGAGAATATATGTACTACAGTCAAAGATCCTCTGCCCTAACGTTCACAACAGCTAGCCTCAACGTAGAATAATGTTTCGGTACGCGGGGTTATCTTTCGGCCAGTAAAAACCAGACAACGGTCGTCGGAAGCGTTTTAATCTTGTAAGCCCTTTGCGCCTACGCTCCTGCTTGCGTTCGTCATGGGTATCATATGGCATATACGGTGACGACTCTCGGTGTGTAGTAGACGACACAAAGGTCTTCTGACGGGCAGAACGAATTGGCTTCAGTGATCGCGGGCTTCTTGATGATCCTACCGGTGCTATTCCTACTGCTACCCGATCCGGGGGAATAGAACACTTGGTAGAGATCGATTTACCCTGCTGTAAGAATGCTTTAAATCGACTGGGAAATTGCCGCCAAGTCGACTTGATAGTACAGTTCCTCTGCAGCAAGGTAATTCGAAGGCGCCATGACTTGAGTCTTGTCAAAGTTTGGATGGCCATCGGACGCAGTTTCAAAAGCTGGACTAGGGGAGCGGTGTTGCTGAATCTCGGGTTGTATATGTGACCAATGCGTCGAGCGTGGGTAACATCAACACTCCGGAGGCTCCCCGTGGGATGAAATGACTGGAGTACAATTGAAAAGGTTTGAGACAACTCTACAGTATTGTGAACAGACGGTTTGAATCTACTGGAGCGGCCCCTGTGCACTTCATCCTCAATGTCCATGTGAATGTCATCTAACGTTGGGACAAACCAGACTTTGGCTTGAATAAGTAGTTGACAATCAGACATTTGTTTCAAGAAACTCAGTGATAACCCAGTTTGTCGTGAAATTGGAACTAGCTTCCTTGGTGGAGTTAGGGCGTGCAACATTGTCCATTTGGTTGAAGAAGGCTTGAAGCACCGTTTATGCCAGTGAACTGTACGAGACACATGCGCCCAAGACCAGGTGGGGAATAGATCGTTAGGTTCCGCCGTGGAACCCCTGAGCAACCAACAAAGAGAATTCTGGATCCCATGAGTGGGAATCCCATGAACGTGCTCAATCATAGTTGTTTTTAGAAGGCCCGAAATTGCGTTAACCCTGTCGGACGGAAAGGCAACTTTCCTTCTAGAATATTCCGAAAGTATAGTGTACACTGATTCATTTTCTGCTGCTATACATTCGGTGCGTTGCTCTGGCTTTACCATTAAAGATAGGTGATGATATGCAACCATGGGACAATCAATGTGCCAGAGCATAGTGCAGTCAAGGAAATAGAGTCGGCGAGGAGAAAGATATTCCTCTTGCATTGTCCACCCCCGGGTTTCCCATTCTGGCGGATGGGTCCGGTCTAGGTATGGGATATGGGAAGCGGTTCCCCAACAAAAACGAGCTGATCTGGCGTAGTACATCCCGTCAAAGTAGCGGCTGTAACCGGGAATTCCAGAATGTATGTCTTTGCTAAGGGCACACATCATGGTCAAATAGGAGTTGGCGTAAATATCACCCATCGCATGAACCTGTTCGGCCTTTTCTGCATCATCAGCCTGCATGATGCAATATCGATCAATCCAGATGTACGGAATGTCGAGATCCTGGGCTATACACATGCAGTCAAACAGCGTTCTAGACATCGTCTCCAACGACAACGAGCCGGCAACGGCAAACCGGGACTTGGTATCTTCAGATAGCATGTTGGCATCTTCAGCGTTCCATCTGTAACTGACCGCGGAGTAACGAACGTGTCTGTTTCCGATTTCCACAACACAGCGTTTCTTCACATCAATGAGACGGAAGGATTTAGGATAATCTAAATTGATCTGTTAGTCTTTGGCCATACCGTCATAAAAGGTTTACTAACCTCCTATTTGTCGAAGATACCCTTCGGGGTAACTGTTAAACTGGGCTTGTATATAGTATTTAAGAAGCGCTGGATTACATCCGATGAGAGGTAGCGAAATAAGTCCCCGTCGAGTGTGACCTTTGTTGATGAGTAGTTTCCACTCGGCCATGTCATTCTTAGCTACCGTCCGACCCCCTATATGCTTTCCCTCCCAGTGGAATTTGACTTTCATACTGAACCCTATCCTGTCTGATCTAAATAACTCGATAGCATCTTGGTCGGGCCGGGAAAAGTCGAGTTGCCGAAGCCGGAGCTTTTCGCCATCTTTAGGGCTAATCTTGAATAGTATCGAGAGAGCGATTGGAAAACAAATGGGACAATCCGGTGAAAATCCCAGTACTTTCAATGCAATCCTGACGGGGTCGTTAGGGCCCAGTAGCCACGGAAATAGTCCATGTTGACCAAATTCTCCTGGCTTATTTTTCAACGAATGCATCTTTTGCTCTTCAAAATACAGCCAGTCGGGATTCTGGATATTGTAAGGTTTCCAATTATTTTTCCATTCCCCAGCCAGTTCATTGCTACACTCGTTGCAATCTCGAACAACCATACTACTTATAATCATCTTAGAGCAAGATGTACACCAGTTGGCGTTTTTACCTACCGTATTGATGACACGACGGTTATACTCTGCGCAGGTTTCTCTTTCGTCGCCTTCTAATTTCGTATGAACTATGGTGTTTGGTAGCTGATCTTATCAGTACAATAGTCCTATTATCCTTATCTCGAAGCATAGGCAATCGAAGTACTCACCACTTGCTCGTGTATGAAACAAGATGCAGTCAAATCTTTGCCACTATATGGTGCTTTCAATGGAGGTGGCTTGTCCAAACGAGCCAGTGGGTGATCCATTTTGACGGACTTCCAATGTAGAAACAGCAAATGAGCTTTCGGACCTGGCTAATCACAAGTTCAAAGTTTCTTGGTATTCAAGATGATTTAGAGTCAGCCTGGTCTTGAGCCGCTTCGGCAATGAACCACGCCTCAGCTTATTGTCTACCCCTTGGGTTCCCCGCAAAAAAGAGAGGCATGTACATATGTACACACAGACAATAAACGCCCAATGCACACGGACTGCGGCCCCAAAACGTCACGTGACCCTCACCTGTCGGCATTTGACATCCAGGCAGACGGCACTAATCATTGTATATTCCTCCATACGATCCACATGTGAACATATATCTACAGGTTCTCTCTTAATATCATCTTTACTTTACTGGTTACTATGTCCATTCGGTCTACGTGCAGAGACCCGCCAGATTATACCCTGTTTGGCGGACACCTTTAGGGTTTTAGATAGCCAGGCTGGGTGCTAACGTGTGAGTATCGTCGTGAATATCATAGTATTGAGAGGAGGTCAAGATAGTTGTGTTGGTTGTAATTCAGTTACTGTTGAATCAGTTGTCTATCTAGAAGAAGAAGATTGGAAAACGAGAAAGAGTGAGATCGGGAGAGACTATATCCCCAAGATATTAGGCACCCGTCTATCACAACAGTTAGGCAGCAGCTAGGAACATAATCTCCCACAGGCGATCAATCACACGGAATCGTTCGTAAAGACCACTCTGGTGACTATCATGATGCAGTACGCCCCGGTCACCGTAGTCACACCATGCTGACGGAGCTCTTTCGTCTTCAGCACCAATTGATAGTCTGCTACGTAGAGTGATATCCAAGCATAGAAGTAAAGGCCTCTCCGCCCCATGTTGTCATCGTGCTATTGTCGTGGTTAGCGTCGACGATACCCGGAATCTATTGGTCATTGTCCGGATATATAACGTGGGTGACCGTAGCGCGGGACCGAACGTACATGTAGACTTCACTGTAGCGTCGAGGAATATGAACATCATCTTCATAGGAGGTCTCAACTAAACGGATAATCAATGAGATAAGGAAATTATGGGAACAAACACTCAGACAAAAATACTGCCGGTTTGCATCGAAAGCTATGAACATACTCTTCTGAATACCACAGATCAGACCACCAAGGCACGCTATCATGTTCCCGGCCTCATAATAATACCACTATCTTGCCAAGAGGCTCATCGTCGGCTCCAGGTGAGACGACAACGCAGAGTGCCACAACCACTAATTTGATGCCCACAGGTTCACTAATGAATCACATATGTCTGATATAGCGGATTGCTTGCACGGGAAGCACGGCCGTAGTATACTCCGTTGACTGGCTTTTGTTTTATAGTTTGCTTCACACGAGGTCTCCCTGGAAGATCCAATCTGAGTGTGGCTCTGGCATTGGCACGTTTTAGCGTCTTCTCTGTAGGCTTCTTGTTCTTGCGATGGATGTTGAAGTTGTTAAGTCGGAAGCCTTTATACCCGCGCCTTGTGGAGTGTAGCCGGAGACGGAAAGTCTTGAGCCGTGTCATGCTTTGGATTGCCATAGGGCGAATCCATGCAACGCTATAGAACGCTGTGGGGTACCCCCTGATGTAGTAAACGGGGTTAGCGGCACTCACACGCCTGGCGTGGATTACATTTGGACTTGCGGGTTCAGTAGCTGTACCTATTGGCTGGACCAGAAGATAAAAGGTATCTGTCTGTGTTCTGGAATTACAAAGCCCAAGGAACAAATTGACTCGGATAAACTGGGAGATTTGGGCCGACGGGTCAACCGTGGACTGGGCGATTAGATCTTTCCGTGAGCGATGGGGGCCTCTAGCAAGAACTAATAAATGTTTTTCACTCAAACCATCCACGAAATTCATCTTAAGACCCATGCGCCGAATTAAAGAAGCTCGCTTGGCCATTGGGGTCAGGTGGTGTAATATCGGGGCTGACTTATGCACTTTGAAATCATCATATAGGCCATACCACTGCGTAGTGCTGAACTTGTGAGCCCAAGACCACGTAGGGAAGGCATCACACCTAGTTCCCGTGACGCCCCAGCCAAAATGTCTCCACATCAAGCTTTGCCTGATTGTTTGAGTGCTGATCCCATAGATGTGTTCAACTCCCTTAGCCTTCAAAAACCCTGATATGGCGTTAACTCTGTCGATCGGATACGTCAAAGAACGGCCAATATATGATTCTAGAATCCGAGTAAGAGAACTTGTGATACCCGAGCAACACTCATCGTCAAACTCAGGTATCTTCCCAAATGCCACATGATGATATGTAACAGTTGGGCAGTTTATGTGCCAGACAAGGGTGAAATCTGTCATGTAAAGACGCCGGGGGGAAAGATGCTCTTCTTGTAGCGTCCATCCTCGTGTAGCCCACTCAGGTTCATATCTATTACGGAACTCGTACCATCGATCTATGATGCCTATAATATTCTCGAAATCATTGTTAAGAAATAGTCGCGTAAAATTACGGCTATAACCATATACCCCCGAGTTAATGTCTTTCTCCAATGCGCAGATAATTGTCAACCACGAATTGGCGTAAATGTTCCCCATTGCGTGGATTTGTTCGGCCTTTTCTAAGTTATCACCTTGAATAATGCAGTAGCGGTCAACCCAGATGTATGGAAAACCGAGGTCCTTTGCCAACTGCATACAGTCATACAGAGTTCTC
>NETU01000131.1:253088-285447 GCA_003032515.1 Huntiella decipiens | reverse complement strand
TCCGCGCCAGGCAAACCAACCTCCAGTGGAGCATCAGAATTCGTCGCTTGGATTCAAGCCCACGGAGCTCAGCTACTCGTCGACCGCAAAGTCATCCAAAAGAATAGTGGCACCTTCCTCCGGACCTCGCTTACTGGCACATCGGTCATTGATCTCGCCTTCACAATAGACGATGGTGACCTAAAGTGGGATTGGTCATATCTGGGTCTGAACGGCTCAGACCACGAAACAATCCTCATCCGCTCATCCAAGGTCCCCAAGTTCGCCAGCAACAGCCAAGCATACAACACACGCAAAGCCAACTGGGAACTCTTCACCAAGTCAATCCAATATGCTGGGCAATCATCCAAGCAGTCTTATTCCTACAAACCACACAAGGCAACAAGGTCATTTTTGTCGATTCGCAAGCTGCGATTCAAAGATTCCGCGGCATCAACTACTACTCTCAAGTACTGAGATCGCTACAAACTAAGAACATCACAATTATGTGGTGTCCGGGGCACAGTGGCGTCGAAGGGAACGAGAAGGTGGATTTGGTGGCCAAGGATGCCTTACTGAAAACACCACCAGAGAGGGGCTTTACCTCTTTAAGCCATGTAAAGCGTTTGGTGAGGGAGCAGAGCATCAAGGAGTGGGATGCCCTACTCGGTGACAATTGGAAAGAAGCTGCCGGTAAGCACTACTCCGCGATAGTGCGGACCCGGCCAAAGCTGAGCACCAAGGGCAACCTGTCAAACGGTCCCAAGAGACTCAGCTCAGCCTATTTTCAATTCAAGCTGGGAAAAGGCTACTACCTACCTTTCGTGAGGAATGCGAGGAAAAGGGACGATGTCGTCTGTAGAGTGTGTGGAGGATAAGAAGAGGAGATTTTCCTTGTTCTGTTCGAGTGTCCCAAGTTTAAGTCGGCGTGGAAGAAGGCCTTCATGTTAATGGGAACTCAACTCCCTCGGCTGGAAGCCTTATTCTAAAGTAGCAACGGCAAGCAGGCTCTGGCTACCTTCATTAAAGATACAGGATTTGGAACGAAGCAGTGGATCGAGGAGGGGGGTCGAGAGCTAGATGAGGAAACGGAGTGGGTGCGGGTGCCCCTTTACTTTATCAATAGGTTTACTGAAAAACGAAAAAGAAGAAACACCCAGAGTGTGTAGGAACATGTTCCCGTACATACATACCTAATGTATAACCTAAGTGACGATGTACATGCATACTCACTTGTTCACGGCATCACACATGATAGAGATATATACTTACTTGGCTGAGCACATCATGGCCATAGAGTAGGCTATTCATATTTCTCAACAATGGTAGATGGTAGCCCGTCCTCAACCACAACCTAAATTAGACTTCACAGATATTCAAAGAAACAGGCCAAATGGAAAAGAGTATGTTGTATTCATTGTTGAGAGTATCCCAAACAACGGGATAAAAAGCAAATTATTAAATAGTACAAACAATGGAGGGTATGATTTTGTAGAGACCAGACATGATATTATCAATCAAGACATGAAAAGAGAAAAAGGAAAAAGACACGTGAGAAATCAACTTAGAAGTGAGGGGTGTTCAAAGCCATACCCATAAGACAGCCACCAATCAGAGCAGCAATGGGGATAGTGGCGAACCACGAGGCAACCAAAAGGAAGACACGCTTCCAGTTGACGGCCTTCAATGAGCCGTTGCAGAGACCGACACCAACAGTGGCACCGGTGATGCACATGGAAGTGGACACGGGAAGCTTGTACTGGGAGAAGACAAGAACAGTAATAGCAGCGCCCATCTCCATGGAGGAACCGCGGGATGGAGAGTGGTAAGTGATCTTGTTACCCATGACCTTCATGATGTTGTAGCCGTAGGTGATGAAACCGACGCAGATAGTAAGGGCAACAACAGCAATTTGCCAGAGAGGAACCCCAGTAGTCTTGTCGACGGCTTTACCGGTGCTCCAGGCAGAGTACATGGCAGCCCAGACACCAACGGCGTTACCAACATCGTTGGCACCGTGGGCGAAGGAGGCGGTGCAGGCGGTGATGATCTGGACAAAGGAGTACAGGTATTCGACTTCGTTGGTGTACTTGGTAGCATGGCCATAGACACGCTCCATGCGCTGACCCTCGGGAGTTCCCTCAATACCGATCTGGGCGGTGTGGATATCGTAAGCGGTTCCGTAAAGGCAGGCAACAACAATCATAGCAGGAATGCGCTTAACCAAGGTCTTGAGGTTCTTAGTCTCGTGGATAGAGCCGGCACCCATGGGGTTAGCGTGGAGAGTGCGCATAGCCCAGCCAAGAGGACCGTTCTGGGCACGGAGGTTAGCGTGGTGGCGCTCCTCGGCATCCTTGAGCATCTGCTGGTAATCAGCCTGGGTAGCCTCAGCTCTGACGAGGGCCTGTTCGGGGAGAGGCTCAATAGCGGGCGAGGAGAGACCCTTCTCGGATTCACCAGAGGAGCCACCGTTGGGAGCGGAAAGGTCACCGGAGTCGTGCTGAACGACAGCGTAGTTGGGGACCTGGGCGTTGACAGCATCGGCGGGGGCTTCGCGGGAGAACAGGAGAGGACCCTTGAAGGCATCGAGCCAGGTGAGAGTGTAATCCTTCTTGACGACCTTGGCGTGAACGAAGGGAAGGAAGAACAAGGCAGAGGCAAGGGCAAGGGCGGCACCAGTTCCGACAGATACACCGGCGATCCACTCCTTGGGCTTCTTGTCCAGACCGAGACGGGGAGATCCCTTGTACACGATGGACAGAGTGCAGATAGTACCGGCGATGAGGAAGAAGAAGGGAGAAGTCCAAACGGCCCAGCGGACGGGGTTCTGGCGGAGATGGACAATGTACTTGATCAGAAGGAAGATGATGGAAGCGAAGCATCCAGCAATGACAGGGGCCATACCCAAACCGGCAAAGATAGCACCGAGACCTTGGCCGCCGTTCCAACCCCACTGGACACCATCGAAACCAACAGTGGCAATACCGACACCGGCAAGCGACGAGATAAGCGAGTAGGTAGACGAGACGTGGGCGTTGTGTCTGGTACACCACATGACCCAGGTAGAAGCACCAGCGGAGGCACAAGCGAAGGCGAGAAGTTGGACACCGGCGTTATCGTTGAAGGAGTCGAGGGGGATGATACCGTTCTTGATGGTGGAGGCGGTACGGGCACCCACGGCGAGGGCACCGGTGAGCTCGAAGATGATGCAGAGGATCATGGCCTGGCGGTATGTGACGGAGCGGGAGGATACCGAGGTTGCCCAGGCGTTGGCGACATCGTCTAGAGAAAGATGGGTTAGTTACTGGGTGGATTGGTGTAGATAGTGAGGGGATTGGTGACTTACTGGCTCCGTTGTTGTAGGCCTCAAGAAGGGCAAAGCATGTGCCCAGGGCAAAGACATAGTTGTACTCTGCAAGAACCATTGTGACTGATTTCGGAGTGGTAACTAGAACTTAACAATGCAAGGTGAAAAGAAAGAAACAGCCAGTCAACTGTATATAAAAGGTGAAACTCAAGACTCAGTCTGACCAACAAAGAGTCCAACAACCCCTCCAGAGAGGCTGATACCCCTCCTTCTTATACCAAGTCAAGTCCGCCGACAAGTCCGCCAAGACCACCACGTTCACTTGTCTCAATAGATGGATGGCAAAAACCAGATGCCCGTATAGTCAGAGTGGTTCCATCATGCATCACCAACGATGGTCCATAGCCATATCCATGCCGCCTCATAGCTCCCACGAGGAGTTCCAAGTCTTGGCACTTACACGGCTCGATTAGGAAAGACAGCCGCTAGATAATTGGTGAAGCTGGCGCACGAGGCAGGATGGCGGCTTCTGAGTGGTTGGATTTGGGGCGTGTTGAAGGAGTCTGTGTTACGGGTGTTTATGGATTAAGCTTGAGATGAACGTATGAGCCGGGCGAATGGGAAGTATCTTTGTATGTATGCGTGTATTTTAATTTGTGGTGCTGTCTTCTTATGTTATGTTAGGGCGACTCGCTTATGGAGAATATCGATTTATAGTGAGAACGTGGGTGATTTTGCGTAAGTGGTAGTATGTTTGTTAAACGTGGGGTTCATTGTCTAAAGTCACTGATTTCCCCGGATTTCAAGGGAACAAGCCGATTCTAAAGGTAGCACATCAATCGAACTTCCTGATATTGTCAGGTACCAACGTATCTGTTCACGTGGTCTCCTTCTTCATTCGAAATCTAAACCTCGTACCAAAACCAGGGACGAAAAAAGAAACTCCATTTATAACATGTCGATATGTACATGTGCACATCACGACATACATTTCAAAAAGCTTAACAAATCCGTCATCTCCTCTTCCCTCTCCACGTTGTCATATTGTCGTCTCTACTGAGGAAAATTACGCACTTGGTCTTATGGCTGGATGGTGCCAAGAAGTCTTGGCTTTGTCACTTGCAGGCTTGGCGAAGACCGCGATTGGGAAATATCCCTCGATGAGAGAAAACGTGGGCAGTATGCCTATGACATTGGTAAGATGGCCATGGTGAGTTTTCTACCAGAAGTCATGATCATGAATATGGATGATTTTTGAGGCTTCAAAGGCACTTTTATGGTACTAATTATATCACATAGCAGCCTCATTTATAAGCACACACATGTAAGCCTACCCAAGAAAAGAAAAGGCTTATCTACATTTCCATCCCCAAAACCAAATAAACCCCAACACCCCGCCAACCCTACAAACCGACCAATCAAATCGCCCAAATCAACAGCGTGTTCTCTCTCACTCTTGGCATCAAGAAAGCAAGAAAAAAAATCAAGAAATTCCCCGACACGACCAAACAAATCCGCCTTCTCTTTCCTCGCTCGCCACGTCCTTGGCATCCGTACATTCCCCGGCCTTTCAAATCATCAACATACAAAGGGATCGCCGTGGGCCAATCAATGCGGCGGCGTGCGTATTGACATGACTGGTTTTATGCGGAGCACGTGACTACACGATGAACGAGACAGAATTGTAGAACTTATTTCGAAGGTTTGCTTGATCCTTTCAACTGAGAATGCTTATGGTAGGGTTAGACACAGAGCGCAAGGGTCTACATACCACTCCACGTCCTTTCTCGAAGGACCGCTTGATCTTATCAGGTCGGACAACATTTCGAGTCCAGCAAACACATTCCCAAATAAACCCTCTTCATTATAAACAGTCATCAATTGCTTGTACTGAATATATGAACCGTAAGTCTATCAAAAAATCCAAAGAAAAACCCTCAAAGACATGCCATTTTACTGCATAGTCATATCTGCCCACCTCATACCACCATGGATACCTGCCGCACCAGGTCCGACACCCGGCTGTTGCATTTGTAAAAAGGCATCTAACTCACTCATACCCTCGTGTTCCAACACATCCATGAGCTCCATTTGTTGCTCCTGGTTGAGACTACCATGTCTATCAACCGAGAAAGCAACCTGTGATGGTCCACCAGCAAGATCAACGCCCATGTGTCCAAGATCAATACCAAAGCCCATGTCCAAATCAATGGTATGCGCACCGGCTGGGGGAGCTGATGGCGGAAACCCGTTAAGCATCATCGGTGCTGAAGTAATCCCAGATGTCGGCGAGAACAAGTTCCCGCCCATACCATCGTTACCACTAACAGGAATGTAGTTGTTGTTAAACTGTGGCTGGAACGACGGAGCAGATGTGAACCAATCCGGCGGCCCATTAGTCACCGGAGGACCAGGTAGTGGTCTTTGATGTTGCAACCCATTCATCTGGTGCGTTACATTAAACTGCTGTTGTCCCGGTGGTCCTCTGTTAGGTAACGGCCCTGGATGAGGCGTGGCATTACCCATCATCTGTTGCGGCGTGCCCTGCATTTGCGCAACCAAAGCCGCCTGTGCTGATGGAGGTGTAGCCCCTGTGACCGCAAGTTGTACGTGATGCTGTATCGGGGTAGTTTGGTTTGCAGCTGGTGTCAACTCCTGCTTAATAGGGAACGAACCGATCGTACTAGGTGGCGACATTGCATTAACAACCGTACCAGAATGCTGTGGTAAACCATCGAGGATTTGCTGCGTGACAGCGCCCATTCTAGGGGCCAAGGTACAAGGGGCCATTTCATCGGCAGAGTCAGGCGGGAAGAACGAGTTACGTCTCCCGCCTTCCGATGACGGGTTGTGGAAAATCGAATTTGACCGGAACGTCGGATGAGGGGGGAAAGCATCATCCACCATCATCGAAGCATCGCCCTGGTCACCACCGCCAAAGCCAAACTCTTGCTTGAAAAGCCCGTTGAAACCATCTCCGGAACTAGATTCGCCACCTGCTTGCTGGGATGGCATATTGCTCGGGGTCGCAGCCGACTGACCATTAGCTGCGTTTGTGCCTAATTCAATCTTGATGTTTCCTTGAGAGCCATCGCCACCGGAAGAACGAGCATTTTCTTCCCGAGCCTCACACGTAGTCATGACTGTCTTTTGCAAGACAGAGTACATCTGGGACGCTGCCTCAGTTCCGGGCCATCTCTCTGCACATTGATCCAAAATATCAATGGCCACATGGATAGTTTCGTCAACCTCCTCACGTGACTTCTTCTGCCGGACATGATCCGACGAAAGTGTCCAGAGTAGTGTATTGATAGCCGTATACAACGACAACATGAAAACCCAAGTGACATCCACAGCAGCCTGCTCCATCTGTTGACGGGCAAGGTTAATCGTATGAATAGCAGACTGATGGCAAAGTCCGATTGCCTTAATAGATGGAGTCGGAACCTGAGGGGTCGGCCGGTACAAAAATATGCGCATCTGGTGGAATTCACCCGTGAACCAAGCCTTGGACCATGTAGGCTCAGCCGGCGAGGCGTTAAGCCAATCTTCCATGCGAACAATCATCTCTTCAAACCAAGGATGTCCGTCATCTTTAACCTCTTCCTTTTGGTTTTCATAGAGCATGCGGCAAATTTCCGCTTGTAATATCCGCATTTTGTAGAAGTGAATGGCGAGAAGTTTCTTCTCGTCTTGTGGAGCATCGGCTCTGATGCCTTCAGGCGTGATATCTTCATCACGTGCAGTAGAAAAGAAACCGACGTCTATCAGAGTACCAAGCTTGGCAATACCACTAGGACGACCCATGGTAATGCCGAGACCAATCTCCATGGCAGCCACAGCCCAACCTAGTCTCCTCCGCGTATCTAGAGTACGAGCATCCAACTTGACACTGCTGTAAGCCGGCGTGATTGTCTTTTCATCCAACAGACCTTCCTGCTGGGAGATACGAACAGCCAGACCAACGGCAAAGTAAACAGCAGTACGGGTCGGTGTAAGTAGCGAATACTGAGCCAACAGCAACAGACACTGGAGAGTCCGGAGGTCCTTGGCACGTACTACCTCTTCGAATTCCTGCATCGCAGCAAGGTAGTACGAATCAGCCAAACCCGCATATGTCGAGTCCATCATCTGAAGACTCATGGCAAACACGATTCTAACGATAAAGTTGCGATGGGCATCCATATTGTCACCATCGTATACCTTGGCGATATCTTCCCGAAACTCTTGCTCATGCAAGACTGGCCAGAAGAGTTGACCTTTGCGCAGATACATCTCCACCAGCTTCTCAGCCACTGGCTGGTTAGGCAGTGTTTTGGCAGGATGGGCACTGATCATGGGATAACTCTTCTTGCGCGATGGGGGATTCGTCATGACGATGGACTGCATACGCAGTTTTCTCCTCGCTCTAACCTCCGGGATCAGATCCGATATGCGCTGTTTATCGGAATTGGCCTTGGCCTGCTCCATAACTAGGCGACTCATTGCAATTCCGCTACTAGGGCCGAGATAGCGTGGTGTACCGTCACTTTCACCAAGCTGTACCATTCCGCCGCGGCGAACGACTTCCTCGCTGCTGCGTGGGTATTCACCATCTTCGTCGGTAAATTGATTGATTTCAGCTTCCAGCGCACGAACACGTTCCTGGAGGCGGATGACGTAGTATCGATTGATCTTGCGTCCTTTGCTGGCGTCAAAGTACTCGCAGACAGAGCCGGAGCGCTCGCAGGGGGTGCAACGAGGCAGACTTGGGTCGCATCTGGTTTTGCGCTATGAAATCGCAAACGTTAGTAAATAAAAGACAAGGCCAGGAATAAGCGCATGATGACGTAGAAAAAAACGTACCTGGCGACACCGGCAACAGGCTGTCAAGGTATGAGCTATGCGACCGGCGGCAGTTTCATCGACGGGTTCATTCGGGTTGGCAGGTTGAAGACGAGGTGGAGCGCGTTGAGTAGGTTGACGTTGGTAATGCTGCGGCATCATGACAGGCATAGGCTGCATATGAGGCGGGAAGTGCATGAGCGGCTGGTGCATCTGGTGGCCCATGTGCATCTGCGGGGCATGCTGCATCTGAGCATGTGGCGGCAGTGGATGTTGAGGATGGTGGGGGTGTTGCGGGTGTGGAGGCGGTTGACCCATCATATGTTGCTGTTGGGAAGCAAACTGGAACTGCTGCTGGTGCTGCATTGGAATTGGCACGGCGGGCTGTTGAGGCAGCGGATATTGCATTTGGAACGGGTATGCAGCGAACTGGAAGGGCTGTTGCTGGCGAGGAGGGATGGTCCCTAGGCCCTGCCGGAAGACATCTGCGGCGTCCATGGTGGGGGTGGCGAGACTGTTGCGCAGTCTGTCGGGGAAATTGACGGAAGAGTAGAGATAAGCTGAACCTCTGGGAAGTTGGTAGCGATGCGAAACTCAAGCCGTGGAGCTACTCGGAAAGAAGACAGATTGAAGCGGCAAGTAAAGATGGGAGTGTAGTTGCCGTGGATATATGAATGATGGTAGGTGAGCACGGTGGTGTCGAGTTTGGAGTCGATGTAAAGTATATGCAGTGTAGAGACAATGAAATTAGATTGAGAATCGGAGAATGGTTGAACAAATTTAGCCCGTGATGAGACAGCGGAAAGAGCAACACTGAGGTGTTACGGAAATAAGAGCAAGTCCGATAAGGCTACAGATCGGGATATGACGACGAGTTGTGGGCGCAAGAATGACGGAATCAAAGATGCCGAGAGGGGAAAGAACTGAACAAGGCGTTGGTTTCGTTTTGTTGGATTTCTCAGGTTTGCTTTCTGAAGCTAGTTGCCCTTGAGTGGTGGGCTGGCTGAAATCCTTCTGTGGTCTGGGGCCCTGGTCTAATGTAAGAGGGTTGGAACAATGTTTTAAAAAAAGGGTTCCAGTAAAGGAAGCGTGAAGATTGAAGATTGATTTGGGAAAGTAGATACGTAGGCAAGGCAGTTTCGAGGCTGAGAAAAACGGATTAGTATCAAAGAATTACGACGTTGACGAAATCTTGAAGCATTGACTGTTTAGCGGTTGGCGTGCGGGGGGAAGGGATTTAGAGGTGGAATTTGGCTTTGAGCGGATTGGACGGCTCGGTGTTCCGAAAACGGTAAAGGTAAAGGGTTTAAAGGGTTTCCAAGCTGTTGATAGACGACAAAGTCCAGATTCACGCACCTGATTTGAAGTGTATTTGGATGGTCTGAAGATTTCTAAGCGAGTCTGGGATACGCCAATGGTTGATTCCAAGCCTAGAATATGGAAGTGAAAGAAGACAATGTATGCAGAATGTCGTAGCGAAAGAACTCTAGATTTCGGCTGACTAAATTGTGGAGGATGAAGAGAAGGAACAGGAAGACAAGGAAAAGGAAGGACAAAGGCGTTACCGAATAAACGAATAACACAGGCCAATTCAACCACAAAACGTCATGGAATGCACAAAGATTGTTGGACAGAGGTTTGCTTTTGACAAGAAGAAAATGATAAGAGGAAAGGAGAGAAGTAAGCCAATAGATAGAGAACGAGAACAGAATGAAGGACAAAGAATGTAATAGAAGAACAATTTTGATACACGTCAAAAGCACAGAAGATGCAGACCAAATGCAACTTTGGCGTTGGCTAGGTTTCTGGCGTTGGTGATTGGTGAGACAGGACTATATGCAATTATTATATCGACCCTGAATGTTTGGCAGCACTGACCAAGTGACAGAGTAGGTACATACATACATATGTACATACGAGATGTCAGAGATGAAGATCCGATCAAGCATGTATAGATTTGAATACGACGATGAAATGTCAATGTATGGGTATAAACTTGGCTACGTAGTTTTAAGCTTCACAAAGTCATCTAGCAAATCATTCGGCTCGTCGTCGCAGCCACTTTTCAATGTTGCAATCCGGATTGTGGCGCCACACAAGGCTTTCTTTGTGTCGCAATGGAGGAAAGAGGGGCAAGGTCAACGAATGAAAGGGAAGGAACATACATGACATGATACTACAGTAGGCTTGTGTTTCTATTATTGGAGATTGAAAAAGGTAATTAGATTCGCGGAATCTACAAGGCGACGTGTGAAGATACCAACAAAGATCCAAGTGATATTGACTCATCTACGGTTGATCCAATAGATTTTACATTGGACATGACGCACCATGGACATAGCCGGCTGTTATGTGCCACAGTCGTTCATTCTTTTCATATATAATGGTTTGATATACCGTCCGTCGACGTCATCCTGGTTTAGCTGGCACAATTGGAAACAAAGAAGTGGCGGCCTTGACTTGTTTGTTTCCATGGTTTGACCACACTTGTCCAACAACTATCCCATTTCTGTATGATTTCCCATTCATAATCCAACGAAATGTCATCTAGAAGGGAAGTCATCTCCTGTCTGGCATCTGCATTTGAATCTGAACCCGCCTTCAAATCACATGTCTTCAAGCCGGCATAATCTAAGTCAACGCAGGCCATCTCAAACAATCACCGTCCAAGAGGGTAAATCGGGCATTTACATGCATACCTGCATATATGTGCATTCAAGCGTCTGTTTACGGCCAACTGCAGCTGAATCAACGCTTGGCCCCTATCGCGAACCCCGGATTTCCGGAACCGGCCTTTTTTTTGTTTCTTGCTGATTGCTTGATTGCTGAACAAGGCAGACACAAGCAACTAAAAAACACTGACCAATAGGCCCACAGCCACAGAATCGTAGTAAACATCCAAGAAAAGACACCCAGCTTCTAGAAGTGCGTGTGTTGTTTCAGCTTCCGGAGCCGTGAATCAGACCCTATATCTTGGTACATATACAATACTTCTTCAAAAAAAAAAGGCCCAAGCGAAAAAATCAACCTAACAAGCCGTAATGCACACGCAACACACCCACACACAGACATTACGAAGCCTTGGGTCTTGGGTGGGAATACATGTAAATACATACATGCGGGGTCACAAATTACATCATCTGTTGTGGCTCGACTTTTTTACTTGTGACGTCCATTTGGAATCACCAACCCCATGATAAACCCTAACTATAAGAAACCTGAAGCTGAAGCTAATGTCCTAAAAACAAACCTGACCTAGATGCGGCTTTGCGACAAAGTCTTTGTTCACTAAAGTTCCCGCTTCGTCTTGCTTCTTTGTAGATTCACTCTTGTTATCCAGGCAATTACTCATTTTTAGACTATCTCTGTCGTCACAAAGCCACGATTGTCGCTGACTGAATCCGGTAAAAGCTTGTTCTTCTTGTTGAGGACCCCTCCTCCCTTTCGTTCTCTCGTCATAAGCTACCTCTTAACGGATCCTCTGCATTTCTCATCAAGCTAAATCATTGCTGCTTTAGTATAGCTAGTCTCACTTCATCCTTCAGCCTTGTCGCTTCGTTCAGCTTGCCACTTCCGGCACATAGCACCATAATACCGCGATAGCAAGTTATTGCATCCATTCAGACTCATTGGCATTGTCGCACACATTAACCCAAAACCAACATCGCACTCTTTGTCCTCCACTGATCCCTTGTACTCATACACACACATATACATACAATTCATTTCACCTGGTGATCTATAACCACTGTCAATACGGCTCGTCAATCGTTACTCTCCTATCCGCCACCATGCTTCCTCAAAAACAAGTTGAAGCCGCCCGCAAGATGCCGCGATCCAGTTTTTCTCACAATCCACTTCTCCGTGTCTCCCGGCCGGTGAGCGCATGTTCCCGCTGTAAGTTCTTCTAGTCTAATCCACCCCCGCTCCTCGCCATCGGTCCCTCGCTAGGCCCCTCGCTAACCATGATTCCTATCGCCAGGTCGCTCGGCAAAAGTCAAGGTAAATAAGCCTCATTCTGACGTGGAGATTGTTGGACATTTTCGACTAACAGGATGGACGTGACCAGTGCGATGGTAAACTCCCCGCGTGCACGGCGTGTGAAAAGGCCGGTCGAGAAGCGGAATGTTCTAGTGCCAACGATCAGTTTGCGCGTGGAAAGGAAAGAAGGTAAGAGCGCTTCTGGATTGTTAAATATGGCTTGGGTACTAATTTGATTTCGAATATAGTTATGTTGCTGCGCTTGAATTACGTATTGAAAAGTTGGAGCGCCGACTTACTTTTGCCCGGTCGCAAAAAGGCACAGCGAATTTCCCGGATGATGACCAAGACCGGAAAGGGTCTTTGGCTGTGATTCAAGAAGCCATGACACGTAAAGCTGAGCGCCAGAGAGAAAATTCAGATGTAAACTCTCTGGTGTCAGACTTTGGTTTCCTGTACGTTCACGTCATCTTATATTCCTTGTGATAAGCTTGAACTGACCCCCGAATTTAGCTCTGTTAACGCCACATCGAGGGACTTTGAAGTCACGGCGACAAATATGACATTTGCCCGGTTGGTTCTGGCTGCCGCCACCAATGAGTTCCTTCAGCCCCCGGATAGCCCTGACTTACCGGAAAAGTCCATCATGCTCTCGTGCCTCGACTTTTATCTTTCCAACATATATTGTCTTTTCCCTTGCTGTCTTGAGCAGACGTTGCGCGAGACTCTAGAGGGCTTATGTGAGAACGATGGTCGTATCATCAAAGATGCTGATTGTTTTCTTCTCTGGATGGCACTTGGCCTTGGTGCTACGGCCCAGAGTCAATCGACTAACGATGAGCCCTACAACCGTGGTATGGACTTTGTTGCCCGGGCACTACCATATTCCGATAAGGCTATGTCGTCAGGTGACGTGAGCCAAATCCAGTCATTGATTCTACTGACTCAATATGCGATGATGGACCCTACACATTTTGATGCCTGGCAACTTATAGGTTTCGCTGCTCGTGCGGCTATTGATCTTGGGTATCATCAGGACCCTGTGCAGACGCTTCCGGGTGAAAGAGAAAAGATTGCGCAGCGGAGACGCATCTTTTACTGTGTTTACGCACTTGATCGTGCCATCAGTATGGTACATGCCCGTGCCTTTTCTTTCACCGATGACTCGATCAACGTAGCAATCCCAAAGGCAATCATGCGTAAGCCTGACACTGCGTCTAAAGAAGGAGCTCCACCATCAGGCCCACCAGCTGCACCGCCTACTCACCCTGCTCAGTATCTTTTTCAGATGCGCCGCATTCAGTCTGAATGGTACCAGACTCTATTCCAATCCGAAGGACTAGATCTCCCCGATCCGCCGTCTTTTATCTGGAAAAAGTGTCACGAAATGAAGGACTGGGCGGCCAATTTACCTTCTTCTCTACCCCAGTATATCGCCGAGTTGTTTGATCTCGAGTTACGCTACAGTTACGTCTATTGTATTGCTCCGTCGGCTAGAGCCCCTCAGATTACAGACTACGGTCGGGTGTTGATTTTTGAGCACACTACGACTTACCTTGAGACTATGCACCGCATTGCTTCATCCCCTACTAATTCGGCGTTTTATACGTACCATGATGCGCTCAAGGTATACTTCATGGCTTCTCAGTTCCATGCTGTACTTCGGGATGCTTCAGATACTCTGATTATGGGTGCGCCTGTACCTGTCCCGGCAGTAAACCCAGGATGCCCACCGCCCCTTCCCCTGCCATCCCGGGTGTATCTACGTGGCCGTGACGAGGAGAATTTGGACCGGAGTTTACGGGTGTTGCAGTTGGTCGCGCAGACTCTTGATATCTTTGGGCGCAAATGGGTGGATATCCAAGCTTTGAAGGAGAGTTTCCAAGCTACGTCTTCAGTGGTAATGGAAAAACTTCAAATGGATAGACAGCTGCGGGATGGTCATAGGAATCAGCAACAACAGCAACAGCAGCAACAGCAACAACAACAACAACAACAACAACAACAACAACAACAACAACAACAACAACAACAACAACAAACAGTATCAAGCCCTCAAAATCTCGGTATGGATATGAGCGGAGTACCAATGGGAAGTGGCGATGAACAAAGAAATGGGCAAAGTCCTCCCCGATGGGTTGGAGTAAATGTTGCACAGATGATGCATGGTGGGCCTAATCAGTAAAGTTATGCCTAGCCAAGAAATAGTCATAGCCTCTTTAATAGTTATACAATGTCAATGAAGTATGAATGTATGTTTGTATGTGCACAAACCTGAGTCCTGTGTCATATTTACCCTTGAACCCTTAGAAATGATTTGAGGGAATGGGTGATTGCCCTGTATTAGATCGAAAGGATGCTCCAATGCCATCCGTTTGTGTGGTACGGTTGCAGTTACCCGAGTCAGCATGAGGCAGAATGATAGACAAAAGACTGCATACATTGGACGGCTTGTGGAATACAGAAAGTAAGATATTATCCGGCAGTATTGACGGGGAATTATTCCTTTTCGGCAAGGTGAATTTAGGCATCCGTTTTTTTGGTATGGTGAAGTATTTCTATTCTAGGGTGTTGCTCGGAACGAATTAGGTAGGATGGAAAAGATGCGAGTTACGGTGCTGTGACGTAACACAGAATGTAGCTTGAAAGGGGTATTGGAGATTCCTTAGACGGAGGACTCCCGGATGAGGCGCGGCATGGGCGAATCTTCGGGATGTAAACGAGGTATGCGGACTTGTATGCGTACTTTGATGGGAACCTAGAGTAAAGGATCAAGGAAGTTTGGTAGCTAGGCACATTCCTCTTGGATGGAGAACACAAATCTGGGGAAAGTGGGAGGAAGAAACAAGACAACGTCATAATAATCTAGGGGCTTAGGTTCCAATGGGAAAGGATTCTTGGCATAGTGATGTGCTACGGAAAGTGGCGAACTTGACTGTTTTGGAAGACTATCTCGGGATGTGGTTGGGCCGGGAACAATAAGCTTGGCTTGGGTGGGTGTCTGTGCATCGTCTCATGGAATTATGATGTGAGGGTGGGCGTCGAGAAGCATGGTTTCAGACTGGGCACGGACGGGATTTTGGTATAGACGGATTGTTTGTGTATAAGAACCGGAGGAGACCCGGGAGGTTTGGTGAATTTAAAGTTCTTGTCTATATCCATTCATCATTCATCGTTCTTTCAAAGCTAGTCTTGCAACAGTCTTTATCTTACAGCAATCATCATATTCTATCACATCAACATCATCAAAATGCAGTTCTCTACTTCTATCCTCCTCACGGCCACTGCCGTCATGGCCGTCGCTCCCCGTCACCCCATGATCACGCCTGCCCCCGTGATGCGTCGCGACATCCTCGACGGTCTCCAATCACTTATTTCCGACGCCGGATCCGCCGTGTCCAACGTCCAAAGTGGCGCCTCCTCATTCAACAGCGCGGTATCCTCCTTCAACAGTGCCGCCTCCTCCGACATTGCCAACGGCGGATCCATCATCTCCTCTGCCTTGAGCGCCGGTGGATCGGCCGCCTCTTCTCTTTTATCCGCCGGTGGATCGGCCGCCTCCTCGCTCGCTTCGGCTGGAGAATCCGCCGCTTCTTCGCTCGCTTCGGCTGGTGGCTCCGCTGCTACTTCGATTTTCTCAAATGCTAAGCAGAGTGCTACTTGCATTTCTCTGGCCTCGGCTATCTTGGACGTTGACGAGCCTGAAGCTACTGGCGACCTTGAGAGTGCTCTTGAGTCGGTCTCGGCCACCGTGACTGACCGCTGTTACGGCACCGCTATTGCTAGCTCTCTTAGCAGCAGCTATGCGTCGTACGAGAGTGCCGAGGTTTCCTGGTACGCGTCTATTTCTCCTCTTCTTTCGTCTTATGCCGTTTCGTGCCCTACCGTTGATGGCTTCACTATCGCTGCTTTGGCGCCCTGCTCAACGGCTCTGAGTGCTGCGGGAGTTAGTACCGTTACCGGCACTGGTGTTGCGGCAGCGACTGGCTCTTCTAATGGTACCTCCTCTACTTCAGGGGCCAACAGAGTTATGGCTGCCGGTTCGTTGGTTGGCTTGGTTGGTATTGTGGCGCTTTTTTAAGGATTTCCTAGGTTCAGGGAGTCTTTTGTAGTCTTGTGAGACTAGACAGTTTATTGTGTTATGAGTATTTTGCGCTGCTGGTATCGGCTTATTCTTATGGGTGGATGGATATTTTGGTTAATTTCTCTCGTTTTCTTTCTCGATGATAATGACTCTATTGAGTCCTTGTTCAATACATTGTTCAATCTTTACTTCATACTAATGTCTCCAACCTATCATGTGATGATTTTGGAAATCTTTTGATTAGCATTGCCAAGTTTCAGATTAGCCCTTGTCTTGTTTTAAACCGTGTGACTCTAATAATAATCCAGGTGACGATCTCCAGGTCCTTGCGGCACGTGAAATCCGTGCCTGTTTGATATAACCTTAATATCACAAACCCTACCTTAATACTATTAACCCTGCTCCACTTAGAACCTCAAATCTTCAAAGCCCCATGAAGCCGACAGATACGCAGGTACCATCTCAAACATATCGCTCGTACCATACCACCAAAAATGTCCATCAAAACCGCCACTATCCCCGGCCGCGGCCGCTGCCTGAAAGCGACCAGCCCTTTCCAGCCTGGCCAAACCATCGCCACCTTCACATCTCCCATTATTGCCGTCCCTGCCACCCCGCACCTCCGAAGCACATGCTCTGGCTGTCTCCGTACCGACCGGCCCATCCGGCTATGTACCGGATGTCGTGCGCTAGGTTACTGCAGTACCGAGTGCCAAAAGGCGTCATGGAAGGCTCCTGAGTCGGGAGTTGGCTCGGGGCATAAGAAGGAGTGCCCGGTTTTGAAGGTTGCTTTGGCCCGGAGTGAAGGCGAGGGGTTGCCGACGCCTACTAGGGTTTTGCTGGGGGTCATGCTTGGTGGGAAGAAGACCGAGGAGGCGGTTATGAAAATGGAGGGTAATTTGGAAGAGTTTAAGAAGGAGGCAAAGGCGTGGGAGGATATTAGGTTGCAGGCGTATGCGGCGTTGGCGTATAGTAAGATTGCGGGGCCGGATAAGACGGAGCATTATGCCGAGATTATGTGTAAGGTGTGTAGAAAATGTAGGCTACTGGTCGGTATATGGAAAGCTAATGTAGAGATAGGTCATCACCAACTCCTTCAATGCCTTCGACCCTGATCTGGGCCAGTCCAACGTCTTTTTGGACACTACCCTTGCTATGGCCAACCACTCTTGCAACCCCAATGCTACTGTACAAATCCACGGCCGTCAGGCTGTTCTCATCGCCGAAAGAGATATTGCCGCCGATGAAGAGATTTTGATCTCCTACATTGGTAAGCCACTCTACTCCTACTCTGTTTAGAATCCCTACTGACCGATGACAGACCCCACCAACGTACGCATCCGTCGCCATGAGGACCTTCGTCAATACCACTTCACCTGTACCTGCCCTCGGTGCACTGAAGACCTGGACCTCTACACTGCGACCAGCAAGCTCCCTTCTGCTCTGTTAGACACCAACGCCTTCTCTTTGACAAGCCCCTCCTTCCTAAAGAACCCCCCGATTGACCCGTCTCTCCGCGACGGCCTCAAGAGTATCCAACCTGCCCTCCAGCATCAATACTCGACACTTGCCCCTCCTGGTGGCACCCTCACACACGACCATCTTTCCTCTGAGTACGCCCTTGTGGCACCGTTGATCGACGGGAACATCTGGGCTGCGTCGCCTATCCCGTGGTTCTTGAATGATTGTCTCGGGTACTGGTGTGACCCGGCTCACCAGGACTTTGTCGCTGCTCTTTCCATCATGTGTCTTTCAGCTTCGAGAGTCGCCCCTGTTATTAGCCCGCTTCCATGGTCGGCGTATCGTCTTAAGAATGCACTTGCTTTGTGCCGTGCTCTTCCTAACGCTATTGTTAGCCCCGAGGCGTTCCGTGGCCATATTGTCGAGTTGGCTACCAAGACAAAGTTGGACTCTAAACAGCAAAAGACACTGGAGTCAGTTGACGCCGTGGCTATGTGCCGGATGATTCTCACTATGATGGACATCTACAAGGAGAAGGCCCATGTTAAGGAATGGACGGTTACTGTCGAGGCATCCGAGATGTTGGAACAGATTCGTCAGTTACCTGAGATGGAGGGTGCGGAATACGGAGCTACGTTGGAGTTGTGGGAGAAGAACCCTGACCGGACGGGACCGTGGTTGGAGTTCTGGAAGAGTATGGTTGTAGAGGTTGTTGAGGCCTTTGCTGAGTTGGGCGCGAGGCTGATTGTGCAGGAGTTTGGAAGTAAGAAATAGGTTAGAGTATACGTAGGAAAGTAATACGGAATGAAGGAAATATAGAGATTCCACGGCCGACTGTCGGCTTGTTATCCGCCAACTAGACTGGATCTGTGTTGGTAGTGACTCTTTATTCACATCTGAAGTTGGAAACTTAATAGACTACGAAGGCTCATATACATGATTTTAAAAGACTTCTGGCTACTAATACCCTTCGATTCGCTATGTTGGTTTCCCGCCCCCTTCTCTCAAGATACATGTATTATCTTTACGTCTTCTTACTGACCAGATATCACGGGTTCAGTCCGGGGTACTCCCGCCTTAACAGACTCGGAAGTGTCCTTTTCATTCCTCACCTTCGCCTGTTGATTCACAGAATTCAAAGCAATAGTCTTTTCCAAAGTTACAGCAACAGTCTTATCGGCGAGCCGTCTTTTCATCAACTCAACCTCTATCGGTAGATTTTCAACCATTCAACGCGCACTGAGATCCTTCAACGTTGCACGGCGCGCCTGTTGCGCATGCTTATTAAGCCAACGGCGGAATCACCCCTGTCACCCAACCTTCCAAGTCAAGACACTAGAATTCCAACTTGCCATTCTGAGCTGAGCCCCACTAAAAAGTTTAATCGATTTCGCATGTCGTTGCTGTTTATTGTGGTTTGATGCATGTTTATTCGTACGTGACTGTCAGATTGTAACGTTTTTCATCCCCCGACAAGAGTTTGCTAATCCACTGCTGTGTTTCAGTCCTTTCCTTCTTCATCTCTCAGTCGTCATTAAGCACAGTCATTTCATCGACAGCCTGGTTTCTCATCACGACTAAGACTTTCCATCTCGAATCTTACATCTGCTCAACCTCACTCGTTACACACCCAACTTTTCACGACAATGGGCAAGAAAGCGAAGAAGCAAGCCAACGCCAGCATGGCTCTGGCTCTCCAAAGAGCCCACATTGCCGAGATGGCTGCTACAAAGACTGAGACTGTCTCCCCCGTCGACACGGCTCCCTCGACGGTATCTTCTGGTAGCCGTAAACGGTCAGCCCCGGAGTCTGATGATGAAACCAAGGACGACATCGCCGCAGTGTCTGCCGAGAATCCATCTGATAATTGGGCTGTGGTTTCTAACAAACGGAAGAAGCAGAAGGTTCCATCTACACAGTCGTCAAACTACCCATCCATCACGACGCTGAAGAACTCCCGGTTACAGAGCAAAGTGACCTTGGAGGCGTGGAGGGATTTGGTATTATATATCTTTGCTGATGGGACAGCGCCACCATGGGTTTCTGTGAACAACAGAAGTCAAATTCGCAAGATCGTCACTCTTGTAATCCCCGGCCTTGAAGAATTCATGTTCCAGAAAAACATTGACTACCGCTCTTACGACGAACTTATCGCTGGCCAACGTGCTGCTTTCGCTTCTGGTGCAAAGATCAGACCTGCCGATGAGCATTTGCCCCGCCCATTAGAGAAGGCCAATCTGAACCCAGCGGTAGCCCCATTTGCGGACATGTTCGACCTTCTTTGGCCTATTCGTGCCCCCGGTGATGACCGCTACGGAAAGCTTCACTCACCCATCGGAACTTTTTTGTCTGCTCCTCGGCCAAAGAGCAAGGATCCCAAGGTGAAGGCTGAGATCAAGAAAGAACGGACTCGTATTACTGAGTTCATTGCGACGGAAGAGGAACTTGTTGAGAATGGCTATGCTATTCACCCGGCTCTTATGTCCAATGAAAAGGCCCGAGAAGACTTTAAACTTGAGGATGGCTGGGTTCTTACAGATGTACCCGACCTTGAGTCTGGTGTGGTTCCCGAAAGCGAAATTGAAGCGGGGAGCGTCACGGCTGGCCATGAGATTCTGGCCATGGACTGTGAAATGGTCATGACCGGCCCCACTGAGATGTCATTAGCTCGAATTTCCGTCTTGAATTGGTCCGGTGACATTGTTCTTGATGAGCTTGTCAAACCTTCGAAGCCAATCACCGACTATGTTACTCAATACTCTGGCATGACTGCTGAAAAGTTAGACCCCGTCACGACTACTCTTGCCGACATCCAAGCCAAGCTTGTCAAACTGATTACCCCACGTACCATTCTCCTAGGTCACTCTCTAGACTCTGATCTCAAGGTTCTCCAACTCAGCCATCCTTTCATCATTGATACTGCTCTCATCTTCCCCCATCCTCGTGGCCCGCCATTGAAGCAGGCCCTACGCTTCCTTACCAAGCGCTATCTCAACCGCGAGATCCAACTCGGCGGTGCTAATGGCCATAACTCTATCGAAGACGCCCGTGCCTGTCTCGATCTGGCCCGACAGAAGTGTGAAAACGGGAAGCATTACGGTTTGCCCGATGGAGCTGGTGAGAACCTGTTCCTCCGACTAGCCCGTACCGGCACTACCTATAAAGCCCAGGGTGGGTCTGCTGCAGTTGGTGGCGTCGCCACTGGTAAGACCTCTGCTATGATTGACTGGGGCCAACCTAAGAAGGGTCCCGGTGCAAAGGCAACCTACTCCGTTTCATGCTCCAGCGATGAGGAGGTTATTGACGGCGTTCTCCGGGCAATTAACGGTGACCCAGATGGAGCTGAAATCCCCGGTGGCGGAGTTGATTTTGTTTTTGCCCGCATGCGTGAGCTCGAGGCTCTTCGTGGGTGGTGGAATAACACCCGAGATGCCGCCAACGGAATCATCCCCACCTTTGGTCCTGTATCCGAGGATTCCTCCTTTGAAAGCCCACTCGAGGAACAACTGAACAAGCTGACCTCGGCGATTCAAAAGGTTTACGATGCTTTGCCCCCATGCTCAGCGTTGATGGTTGTTTCGGGAAGTGGTGATCCCCGCGAGTTGGGAAGACTGCAGGCTATGCATACTCAGTGGAAGAAGGAGTACAACACGCCGGGATCAAAGTGGGATCAGCTGAGTGTCAAGTGGACGGATGTGGAGGAGCAGTTGTTACGGAAGGAGGCCAAGATGGCGAGAGCAGGCATGGGATTTGTCAAGGTTAAATAGGTTGGAGTAATGCAGTGATACCCATCAAGTTGTAAAATATAGACTACGCCTTGTCAATTTCAGCGAACAATCACATTTGAAACATAAGTCAGTAAACAAAACAAGCCAACATATGTATATCTAAAGATCAAAACGTAAATCATTCGTCCTCACAACACCCACACAAAACTAACCCACCCAACGCCACTTCAATCTTGTCCTCTGCCTTTCACTTCTTATACGGGATATCCTTCAAAAACGCCTCCGGGTCAACACCCGCCCTCACCCGATCCGCCAAGTCCACTCTGCCCATCTGCGTAAACACTCTCCGCAACGTATCATACAAAGTAGTACTCTGATTCATCGCCGACATCCTATTCAACTGGGCATCAATCGAGCCACGGCCATCATCACCACCTCCCAAGATCTCATACGCTTTATTCCGGCCCTCCTTCTCAATCGACTTGTGCATGTCCAGGGCGAGAAGGAAGTGTTGCGCGGCTTCCTCGAGACAGCCCATGTTGATGCAGCTGACGCCGAGGTTATACCGGGCGCGGACAAAGTTGGGTTGGTAGCGGAGAGCATTCTGGTAGGCCTGGATGGCGTCTTCGGGACGGCCGCTGTTGGCGAGGGTGGCGCCGAGACGGTTCCAGAGGAGATGTGTTTGTTCCTCCTTTAACGAGGACGATCCGACTTCCACGGAAGCTAGCGCTGCAGAGAAACAGTCAATGGCCTTGGAGAAGTCGTCGGCGCCGTAGAAGAGAACACCGAGACCAACTTGTACATCGGGGTCCATGTGTTCACCATCAGGGGATAGCCGGGCCGCTTTGATGAAGGCGTTGGTGATGGTCTTGTGGAGCTCGTCGCGCTCCGTGTATCCGATTGCCGCGGGCGTGTGCAGCTGGTCGGGGGCGACGACCTGCGGGTACTTGACTGATAGCCAGCGCTCAAGCGTGCGGTACGCCGTGGAGTCATAACCCTCGTTGATATACGAAACCGCCAAGCCCATGAGCGCCGTCAGATTGTTCGGGTCAAGCTTAAGTGCCTGTTCGTGAGCGCGGATAGCCGGCGCCTCCTTTTCATTTTGCGCCTGCGCTGTCCCGAGGTATACCCACGCAGCTACATTGTTCGGATCCTGCTGCACCGCCGCCTCAAATGCCAACGCCGCCAAAGACAGGTTGCCACCCTCCTTCATAATCTTCACACCCTCCTCAAACGCATTCGACTTGCCCTGGAACAGATTCTCCTGCTCAAACATGTACTCTTCAACGGCGGGGTCGCCCATGGCATAGTGGCTCCAATCGCCCCCGAAGTCAACGAAATCGCCAAAGCCAGCCTTTTCATCATCTGCTAACCGCGCATCGGACGCCTCGCGCGTACGAGCGTCAATCGTCTCGCGCAGGCGTTCCGCCGCTGCGTCTTTTTCAGCCTGGATTCCTCGCCAAATGGATTCGAAGTCGCCGTAGTTGGTCTCGGCCTCACCGGAGTGCTGCTCACCTCTGTCTAGTTCCTCGAGTTCGCGCTCGCTTTCCTCGCGCTCCTGCATGTGCCGGGAAATCGTGTCCACCGCATCAAACATGTCGTTCCACTGGTCGTCGCCAATCATGGTTTCCTTCCCCTTCCCCTTGACGTCGACCGCCGGCTCGGCCGCAGTCGTTGCCGGCTGCTGCGCTGCCATGGCGTGGTGCTGCATCATGGGTTGTTGCGCCATCATGGGCATCATAGAGTGCATGGGCATCTGACCCATCTGGCCCATCATGCCCATTGGCATGCCGCCCATGGCCATCGGTGACGTCATCATCATTGCGGGAGGCGTAGTGCCGAGCAGGGACCCCGGGCCGGAAGTCTGCTGTGCTATCGGGGTGGCGTTTTGTTGACTGAACGCAGCAAAGTCGGCTGCGCTGAACGCGCCGGGGGCCTGTTGCATGTTGGGAGCCATAGCCATCGGTGCCGGCGCGTTCATAGGCTGCATGTGTGCCGGGTTGAACTGGAGCATGGCGCCGGGCATCGGCAGCGATGATGCCATACCCGGCTGCTGGTTGAGGAACCCATTAACCATCTAATAGCGCATGAACCAGATCTACGGTTAGTCGATGGAACTAAATGCACATCCCTTGTTTTCGCTACCGAAACTCCGTCACATATCCAACTCACCTCATCCTGCGCCGGGCCCGCCGCTCCCGCACTCCGGAAGCCCTGGCCGGCCATGGCGGGCCCGCGGTTCGCTAACCGGTCATTTTGCAACGAGGTATCGCCCTGTACGTGCTTCTGGAACTGGTTAAGTGGGTTAGCTCCCGCGGAGCACTCAGCGCCACCAAAAGACATTGTGTATTTTCTATAGTCCGGCCGTGTGAATCGTATTAAAATCGGGCGTCAAAAGTTGCGTCTCGTGTACCGTAATCTCACGTAAAATCCTTGTTTTCGTTCGTCCGTAGTCGTAATCGTCAATGATAATGTGAAGTCGTGAATCGCGGCTCTATTGGCTCCTGTATGCTTGGTAATCAATCACCAAGAGTTTTCGTTGTGTCGGGCTGTTACTCCTTTGGACAATGTTTTCGTGTTTCCAACTCTTTCCCTTTTGGCCAGGCGCAGCTTTCCCGTGCTTTTTGCGACTGGGGTATATCAAGAAAAGGAAGTAGGGCGGGGCGGGGGGGGCAGCAATGAGGCAAAATTATAGACACTGTTAAGGAGAAGAAAATTGAAGAGGCAGGGAGTTTTGCGGATGACGGAATCAATGCTTTTACATATAAAGCTGGAGTGGGCCTCAACAACAGATTTGCCATGGTGGATCAGTCTCGCCAGCTTCCTTTTTATTCACAACTACGTTCGCCTCTATAACTCGCTTCCAAACAGTTGGGGTTAATAAGCAATCTATACCAGGCCGAGGCATCCAACGCCTTGATGGAATCCACACTTAGGTCACCCGCCTACCGCCAATTACCTCTAAGCTCGCCGCCAGTATCGCCTCGGCAACCCTGACATCATCGCAGCGGGCTAACTTTAGGCTTTTTTTGCTACCAAAGCCCAATACTATCTACATCCGCAAATCGCCTGTTACCTCGCCTACCCCGCCAATCATGTCTTGAGAGCTCCTTGTTCCTTCTGGAAGGCCTCTTGTTTTCTGGGATCAGAAACATTCTATTCCATTTAGTCATCAAACAAACATCACGCTTTGCTTTTACGACCCTCTCTTGTCTATCCAGTCATCTGTCAGGTCACCTGTCAGGCCTCTTCAAAGCCCAAACTTAAGCGCCTTGACCGCTTTGCTCTGTGCCCCAACTTTACCCCAAAACAGTACAACTCGACAACATCAAATTTTCCTTGTGTTTGAAACATTCCCACATATTGATTCTCGAACAAAACAAAACAACGTATACTTGAGTGGCAAAAGGTAACAATTAAAACAAGTAATGTACACTGGCAAACATCTGGTTTTCTGGGATCCTTCTGTGCCAAAGGAAAGCTCAGTCCTTAATCTCGACCTCACTTATTCACATGACGAATCATGTCAATTTTCTCCAACATCCTATTTTCCGTCCAAATCACTAGAATCGTACATAACTCAACCCAAGATCCGCTTAGTATCTGCTTCCGCGGGAGCCGTAGTTGTTGTTACCGTAATCGCGGCGCGGTCTGTCGTTTCTGTCGTTTCTGGCGACACGAGCAGTGGCGTAGTTGACAATCAGGTTTCTCTCCTTGAGGTTGATACCCTGAAGAGCCTCGACGACCTTGACAGCCTCATCGACGGTCTCGAACTCGGCGTGAGCGAAGCCCTTGGGAAGACCGGACACGGGGTCCTTGGGGAAGCGGAGCTCACGGGGCTCACCATGGGCCTTGATCATGTCGAGAATCTCAGACTCGGTAATCTCGTAAGGCATGTTACCAAGGTAGACAGTGGAGGTGGGCTCGTTGTGTCTAACGTCGCGGGTTCTGGCAGAGTTATCACGGGGAACGAAGGGACCGGTAGGCTTCTGGACCCAGATGCGGCGGCGGTGGAAGTAAGTCTCGTTCAGGGCAGTGATGGCCTTGTCAGCAGAGGGCTGGGCAACGAAGTGGACGAAGCAGACACTATGTTTGGTGGTTAGGACACTGTATGGATATACCCGTTTTCAGAAAATTAGACTTACCCGGGCTTGAGGAACTTGATGCGCTCAATCTCGCCGTAGTAGCCGAAGACACGGAAGACGTCCTCCCATCTCGCCTCGTAGGGCAGGTTGTTAACGGTAACAACTCTCTCCTCAGTTCTGGCAGCCTCAATGGAAGTGGCGTTCTTGGAAACGAAAAGGTTGGTAGGGTCACGGGCGGCAAAGTCACCACCGGTGCGGGGGAACTCGCCATCCTCGGGGAAGGTAGGCTGAGTCTCGTTAAGGAGAGCCTCGGCAGCCTCAACGTTGACGGGAGGGAAGGAGGTATCCTGGAGGCGGATGGCCGAGAAAGAAAGGAAGCGGGTGCTGATGGCAACGGGGGCCATGCGAGGAGCAGCAGCCGCCAAGGCGGGGCGGGCAGCGCGCTGGATGAGGGTGCGGAAACCGAACCTAGTGGGGTGATGTTAGTATTTGTTTCGGTGCAACGGAGAGATGGCGGGGTAGTAGAATACGACCAGAAGTCGAGCGATGATTCTGGCGTACAATACTACACAGTATAGCCGCGATAAACTTACATTTTGATGTATCTAAACAAAAAAATGTATCTTGTTTGGTTGTGTATCAATATTCAAGAAACAGCACTCCAACGAAAGAAAAAAACTCTTTCTTAATCAAGTATTTCTGATAAAATGCAACCAGTAGGATTTTTGGTTTTAACCCCAGATTAACCATTATGTGTGCTACAAGTGTCACAATTTGTTAACCCCTAGTAACCCTTCCGGTTAGAGAGTGGGTGTGAAATCAGCGCACTGTTGCCTTGTTCAAATAATTGGAACAGATGCAGACGAAACATATCATAGAGGGCAATTCTGATATCATGATTATCTAGCAAACTTCAAGAGTAAATATAGTGTCTCTTGCCGGCGTTGGGACTTGTACTTAAGCTACCTAAAGTTAAGGATCTTAAGACACCTATGTTTATAATCCATCAATTCAGTACAAATAGGATTTGACACCTGAAATATATGGACTAATGTCTCAGTACATGCATACAAGAATGACCGAGCCTTTCTTGACTTGTTTGTACATAGAAGAAACCAACAGGCCTATCATTCAGAGTCACGCTCAAACACCACAGACGAACAGGAGGGTAGTATCTGTAACGCCGTCTTCGCCCCGACAATTGGGCCAATAATTTTGAGCCAGAGCTTCCACGGACTTGATCGCCCGGGTTAAGCCGTTATAACCCTCGTGGGTTCCGACCTTAACCGACCCCCTTGAGCCGCAACCACAGAGTTTAGGTAATTCTGTTGAACTACCTATGCAGCTTCATCTAGTCAGATCGCCCGTGTGAGCCCATATCCCATGCACTTCCTGTCCAGTTACGCCCTGGATGTCATTGTATATCCACAAAAAATGGAACCTTCACCTGGAGATATTTGGCTATAACTCATTCCGCTGTGACATCGGAATAGATCCCGTTAATCCTGCTCAATGTGCAATTCAAAATTCGGACCTGTACGAAGTTGTATAAGTTTGGCGGTTTTCCGTTTGGGAAGAGAACATTTTGTAGGCCGCGGTTCATATCATCAACTTCAGTCGATATTTTTCTTGTCACGCGATGGCAACTTCTGGTCATACCCCCGTGGTGTCAAAATCCGCTATAACGACGACAGATATGGAGGGGACTCATGGAACTGCCCCTAGAGTCATCACGCCAGAGGAATCTGCCCGTGTTCTTCGTCGAATTGACTTGTTTCTTATACCGTGTATGGTTGTAGGTTGTAAGTGAAATTTAGTCTCACTCGTTCGTCACTCTATCTAACGTCACATATTCAATAGATGGCTTGGTATACTATGACAAGGCCATCCTTGGTGCTGCTAGTCTCTTCGGAATGACGACCGATTTAGAGTTGATTGTGTATCAATCCAAGACTGTCTCCTCCACGGAAAGATTATCATGGGCAACTTCGCTTTTTTACTTCGGCATGCTTGCAGGTCTTTACCCTTTGTCCTGGGCCCTGCAGCGGTTTAACCAAGGCCGGGTACTCGGATGGGTTGTGATACTATGGAGTGTAACCTGTGGGTGTACAGCCGCCGTCACTACTTACAAGGGCCTTTACATCCAGCGTTTTTTCCTTGGGTTTGTAGAAAGTATCATCCCTACATGCTTCATGTGTATTGTTAGTTCTTTCTACACCCAAGAGGAACAAGCTTTACGTCAAAGTTGGTGGTTCAGTAGTACTGGTCTATTCACCATCATTGGTGGCGCCTTGAACTATGCCTTCTCCCGCATTCCAACCGATCGCACTTTGCATAGTTGGCAATACCTTTACATTATGGCTTCCGTGATTACATTCCTCTTTGGCATACTCTGCTTCTTCCTTCCAGGTAGTCCATCAGAAGCTTTCTTCTTGAATCAAGACCAGAAGAAGGTTGCACTTGAGCGTTTACGCCACGGTCAAACAGGAACTCGGGTTCAACAGTTCAAGTTGTATCAGCTGAAAGAGTCTTTACTTGACTTGAAAACCTACCTCATCTTTATCATGATGGGATCAGCATACACCATAAACGGCGCAGTTTCTGGTTTTGGTCCCCTCATTGTTAGTACGTTTGGTTACTCAAGTTCTCATGCTATCTTCTGGCAGTTCCCCCTCGGTGCAATCTGCTTAGTAGCCATCTTGTTCACTGGTTGGATTACAAGCCGCATTCCTAATATCCGGATTCCGCTGTTGATCCTCACCTGTCTTCCTGTCATTGCTGGGTGTGTTATGATTTGGAAGAGTATTTGGAGTTATCATGCAGCCGTACCACTTGCGGGATATTCAATCACTGGATTCTTTGGTGCCACCGTATCACTTGTGATTAGCATTGGTATGTCGAATGTAGCCGGCCAGACGAAAAAGTCTTTTATGGCGGCTACCATCTTTGTCGGATATTGCGTGGGTAACATTGTCGGCCCGCAATTGGTGAAGACAGAGCAAAAGAGTAGACATTACCCCGACTTATGGTTAGGTTTGATTATTTCGTGAGTACTACGTCATCTACAATTATATGTCCACCGACTAACTAGGGTCACAGATATTGTATTTGTATCGTTGCTTCTGTTACCTTGTGGTTCGTTCTTCGCAGCGAGAACAAGAAGAAGGATGCGATCCCCGACGATGAAGAAGACAGAGCTAAACTTGGCTTCGAGGACCTTACAGACAAGGAGAACATTTACTTTAGATATGTCCTGTGAAAGATGTATTCGCATTTTTACTAGATTGAGTGGAAGTAATGTATATCAATTAACGAACCGTCCTCTATGGCCATGGCAACTTGCTAAGCGACTGTCTGATGGATACCAATCGGGTCTTTAGGCGTTTAGAACGCGGACTCCAGTTACCATCAGCCCCAAGCTCCATCCACAAGATCTTTAATTGTGTTTGACTGAGCAGCCCGTTAGTCTTCGGGGTTTGCTCATTTGGTTCCTCCAATGGTACCCCGATTAGTTGATCTATTTTATCTAAAATGTGGGTGAAGAGTTGTGTGAAAACAGTCCCTTGAGTTACTGCATCGCTTATCGGAACGGCGCCAAAACGGATATTCTCGGTCTCACACGAGTCGTTTGGACCGGCGTTTTGTACAGTAAATGTTATGTAGTGCAAAAGTATTTCAAGGTACTCTATGGATTGGGAGTAGCAACTGATGATGGTCATAGATGTGGCAGAATCCAGAATCTTCTTGGGGGTTGATGACCCGGAAACATCACAGCCCGAATCACCTGCTGACCCGGTGGATGAAGGAGAGGAGGCTGATTGGCTAACGGCATCTGCTTCCAAGACAGTTGTTTGAACCCGAGCCAACAATGGCGATAATCTAGTTGATGGCACCTTCCCAATGTTACCCCCAGTGAAGAGAAACGACAGGGAATTATGTTCGAGTTGGCCATTTAGAACCTTCTGAAGTCGCACTAGATGTTGAAGGAATTCCTGGATAGCCATGGTACCTCTCTCAATATTGTTCATTCCATTCGCAGCTAAACGCGACTGTACTGAGACAAAGTCATCCATGGATAGTTCGTCGATGTGCTTGTAGATACAAGATAGGCAATCGCTGAGGTCATGGCTCACGTTTTGTAGCTTGGATAAAACTTCAGAATCAGCATAACGGATGGTTACTGACATTCGTGGAGGGACGACATGTGAGATTAAACAGTTTCCATTCCGCTGACTCATTGTTGGCCGAGGCATAGATTCGCAGAGTGGTACTGACATCATAGGATTTCCCATCATGGGAATCCCATGTGGAAATTCAACGTTCTCATATTGACCATTCGAATAGTTATTTGGGAAAAATACGTTGGGCCGGGTTGGTGGAGATTGCCGTTGGGGTCCTTGGGATTGAAGTTGATGGAGTTGGCGTTGGAAGTCTTGCTCTTGTTGTTGACGTTGTATGTTGATGTCATCGTCAAACGCAGTCCAGGAAAGCAAACCATGGCTACCGATGAATTCAAATATTGAAGCATCCAACGTTGGGTCAACGGCAACATGGCCATTTTGAGTAGGTTGTGGTGGACAATTGAGGTTTGTAACATCATTGCTGGCTTGTGTGACGATATTGTTAAGCTCTGAAGTAGACATCATCCCAAAATCTCCGGAGGGATCTGAATACCCGGGAGTAGGGAAAGCCTCCGATGAAGCGCCTGTGCCACCACCTTGTTGCACATCACCCATAGGTCTAGAAGCATTCTGGTTCAGCTTCAACGTGGAATTTCGCGAAGTATCATTACCATGTATATCTGTCTCTTGGGACAAACACCATGCGTTCGTAGCCTTCTGTGCACGAGATGCCCGGTAAGATTTTGGATTTTCCTTATGACGTGCGGAATCACTCGGTGGGCTATTTGATGAACGGACGTTTTCTTGGCGGGTAGGCCGACCAATCTTCCTTTGACGACCCTCAACACACTCAAATCCGAGCCGGGTACATCTTTGACATCGACTTCCACCTGGTGAGTCTTGACGAGAGCACTTGAGCTTTTGGCGGCGACACCGTTCGCAAGATGATCTTTTTTGGTTTGGGTGGGGTGCAAGATGGACGGGTTCTTGTGAAGACATGGCCCCAGTAAGGCGATGCACAACGCGGATGTGGACGTAGTGCGGAATTCAAGCAGATGCGGAGGATAAGTGGAATGCCGAGAAACTGGGTGCGCAATCCCTATGACGCTGACGCAAGCTGCTTTTAACCAGCGCGGCACTATAGAGAGTGCCTAAATAGGATTATAAAGTCGAACACGCAAGACAGCAAAAGTGTATTCAATGCAGGAACACAATGTGATGGAATGGATTATCAAGAGCTGAAAACCGTGAGGCTTTTGTAAAGAGCGAAAGCAAAGTATGATGAAAACAGAAGCTTGTCTATAAGTAAAGTGTACGACCAAATATCCAGCGAGAAAACAAAAGAATGGTTATGTGTATATATCAATTTCCCAAAATGAAGGTTGAGAATACAAAATACAAGGTAAAATAGAACACCAAAAAACCAATTCATGGGTCCAAAAATCAGGCACACCAGTTAGTTCTTCATAGTGGCTCAACCCACACTTTGTTTACCATGTCCCGGGAGTAACAGCGCATACTATTCATTGAAATGTTACTATAGGTAACGTCGCGGAAGCTTCACTTGGAGCGATGGTTTTCTGTGCGATTGAGTTCCTGACTGTCACAGACTCGGATGGTTTTTAGGCCATGGCATTATACCAAAACGGGTCAAAGTGCTGTAAATCGGAGGCTTTTTGGGCCCTTTTGACCTTCATGTCTACCGACCGAGTGTGGGCATTCATATCGATACGCAGAGAGCCTTATTTTGTGGATTATGGTATATGAAGGTAGACGCGTTTATTTATGTACAGCAGTTCAAGTTTTCAAGTTTTCGAGGGTGCCGAAATTGTTATCAATCTTCAAAATGTTCTTGAATTGGAGGCTGTTGGGCAAATATCATAGATAGATCTTGAATCTGTACATATGTACCGGAATGTGGGACTTCTTCACCACTACCACAGATCCTGCCTCTTATAGTTAAATTCCCGACAGCTGTTGTCATCTCGAAATAACCGCCAGAGCCGCACAATCGAGAAGAATGGCAACTGTCAAGCCTCGCGAACCCGGGGTTTAAAACGTACCCGAGCCCCACAACATGTCAGGTCGGGGGGTTTACGAACCCGTAGTGAGAAAAAGCCTCCGATTCAATATTTACTACGGTATCGAATACAGCACTCGGCCAACAAAAGGCATATTTTTTCCCTTTGCATTGCTACACATGCGTGTATGCATGTATGCACTCCTAAGTCCTTTCCCACATTCCAGAGCTGTAATTAACCGCATGACGTGTCTGATTTACATCTACATACATACTTCAACCACGCTTCACCCCAGCATAACGGCACTCTATATGTTTTGAGATCCAAAGCCGTTTTTGGCGTGGTGACCTTCGAAAACATACGATGATTGCGGGCTTATGCCACGCTCATATCTCTCACCTGATGTTTACAACCGAAAGTCACCAATCTAACATCCGGTGAAACGGTTGTTTGTATCAATCGGGTATTCAGATCTTTACATCAACACACATGCATGTCTTCAATGGTGAACTCAACTATGCCCCAATGTAATAAAAATTGACTTTGATGCATGTCTAAAAGAATGCATTGACTCTTTTGCCGTGATCCTAGCCACGGAAGCACAGAAATGACGGGAGGCCCGTGGATATCGGGCCAAGGATCCGGACATAGTGTACATTGCCGTTCACAGTTGGAAATATCCCCGAAGTGCGATGCATTTTTTTTATCCGGCGATGACATCTTGCTTTTTAAATGGTGTTTTCGTCTCATTTGTCATCAATATCTACT
>NETU01000131.1:153223-253078 GCA_003032515.1 Huntiella decipiens | reverse complement strand
TTGTCTTCCGGTTGTTCTCCAGCTTGGCAAAGGCTCAGGGTTCGAGTCCCTGCTTGGTCGTTCCTTTTTGCTGTTGTTGTGTTGTTCCACGGCAGACACTCTGGGGCATCTTTTTTACGAACGTCATTGCGACATCCATCTCCACAATCTACGGCAAGAAGGTCGGTTGGGATACTTTGTCCCGTCACAAGCCGTCCGGACGTATGTGCGTACCCCTCTTCTTGGTATGACGATCTCGAGTTGAAATAAAACCGTTGTTGAACATGGATTCACCTCTTATATATTTATTGTCTGTGTTACTCATCATCTAGGTGTGCATCTTCCGTTGGCAACCCCGCTCATCTAGCCTGTAATTCGCAAGGGCATCTGTGGCATTGGAGTACTATCAATGTACACCATGTCAAGAAGTTCCGAAGACTGCGCGAACCCCTTCACGTGTGGTGGTGGTTCATACATGCTCGTGAAAATCACCAACGCCCCGGGAATATCACTCAACGTCTCCAGTAAACGAGGGATGAAGTCAATTTCCATACTGGAGACCGGATCCGGTTGAATGTTATCCACCCTATCGATGACGATAAAAAAATCCGAGGGAATGTTCCTCATAAGCTCCTCAAATAAGTTCCAAATAGTAGGGAAGACGGTTGCTGTGTGAGCCTTCTCAGCCGTGAAGAACTCCGGGTTCTCAAACGCTACTTCCGGTTTTGACTCCAAGATTTGGCAAATAAGGTTGCGGAGAACACGGGTAGCTGTTACTGGAAGTCCCATCGCAGATAGGTCGCTTGATAGAATGTAGAAGCAAGGTACATCTGCAACGGCCAGTGCCGTGATAACATCGACGGAGAAACAGCTTACCCAAGAATCTTTGTTTCCAATCGCACCACCTACCCAAATTCCAGGCATTCGCTCAGCGTCACGCCAGTCCTCAAGGCTAGCCAAGACGCCGTTACCTTCCCATCCTTGGCTAGGTTCAAACATAGGAGGTTGGAACTTCTTCACGCGGTCGAAAGACTCTGAGGGCTGCCAGTATGTATCGAGGGGATTTGCCATGACGGCAGCTTGCAACTCTTGCGAGTGCTTGATCATTGTGAACTTGTGCATGGCTACGTGAAATAGTTAGCTTCAGTGGACAAGGTTGTGCCTAAGACTATGACGCCAATGATACTTACCATTCTGTTGATTTTCCAAAGCCACCACACGAGTGTCAATGGTCTCCAACGAAGCTGTGATAGACACTGTCGCTGCTTCAAATGCAGCAACCATCTGACCGAGGGCTATGGCTCATTGTTAGTAGTAATACTTGGGTGAATCACCAGGTTGCTTGAAACATACTGCTAGTTGTGTCCTTTGGAGAAATGTCCTTTGGACTCAGGATAACCTCTGCTTTCAATCTATCCATAGCGTTTTCAAGACTTTCCAATGACTGTGCGAGCGCGTCGTCGTGACTTTGAAATATTACACCCAGTAATATGGATGACTTGGTTGGTCGGGCATGTAAAAGGAGAGCTTCAAGGTAGTCTAACATACGTATGTAGACTGTACACATTGCCCGCTTACACTTGCCATTCGGTTTGGTCAAATTGAGATACTCGGTACAGATTAACAAACATGATATAAACCTTTCAAGTTCATCCATGAAAACATCTTCTTTCTCTCGTCGATTGCCGACCGCCTATTATTATGAATGTTAGTCTTTAAATATACATGCATCTCAATTCACATTGCATCCACATACCCTGATGGATACCATCAATAATCCTAAAGGATACTGGAAGTCTTTCAAGGTCGGGGTGAACAATCCCACAATATCTGATACGAGTCTTACTGCATCACGATATTTCGGCGCATACGCAGCACTCCTCTTATTCCGCGTCGGCTCCTCTTGGCCTCTCGACTTTGGCTTACGGCCGTTGCGAGATCTTGGCTGGTTAAGATCATCGAGAGTATCATCGAGTCGCTCCAATGCAGCTTCTGTCGACATTGCTGAACTCCTAATGTAGACGAGCTCATCGGGACTAAATCTAAACTGGCTGATCTTTCCTTTGGTTTCCCGCAGAGTCTTCTGTGCTTGCTTGTAGTATCTGGTGTGTATAACTTAGTATGTTTGTATATACATGTTGACCGATAACTCAAATAGCACAAGTACTTACCCGTAGTCGACGTTCCGCACAAACCATCCGGGGTGTGGGGGCTTTGTGGGCCTCGGAGCTACCATGCTGTTCATGGATAACTTCTTCGAGTGCCCTTGTGGGCCAGCTGGTGGTTTTGGTGACTTGAGGGGACCGGTTGGGATATTGTCAGGTGCTGCCCAAGCAGCAGCCTCCTCCGCTGCCCCTCCGAATACTCCGCCAAACCATTGGCTTTTGCTCGGTTGTCTCGTGCCCGGATGGCCATCTCTGGGTGTTGGTGGCCCTCCACTCATTTGAACTCTTAGCTCTTGATAGAGCAAACTAGTCGCAATTCCAAACAGGGTATCACAACAAAAACGTCTAAGCAAGATGACGTTGAATCCAAAAGAAAAAGAAGCGATGTCTTTTTCGTCGTCAGAATCTATCAAGAAGAAAAATGACGATGAGGGGGTTTTGACGGAGGATTTATGGACAGGGCACTTTATTCACCCATTATCAAGGCCCTGCGGCATGTTACAACGACAAGATCCAACAAACAAGGTCATATCGCCCAGTTATGCAGCGGTTCTCTATAAATACATTCACATGCACAAGGGGACATATCTGTAGATAGTTAAAGGTCACACTATGGGCTTGTTGCCTAACGGCCCAACTATTAAAACCACCATAGTTTTCAAATAAAGGCCTCAATTTGATGTCAGTATGACATCAGCCTGCATATTCATGTGCACAGCTCTTGACGTGGGCTCTTCGCCTATATTAGGTGGAGCCGCATGTCATTGTAAGGGTTCAAGTATAGGCTGACTAGACCAGGGGTTCTGGATTTACCCCTCGTTACACCGAAATCCCCACCGCCTTCCGTATTAGATAGACAGAAGGCTCCAGCAACCTGTTGCTGTATCCATTTTGCCGGCAGTTGTCCATCCACTCATGTAAAAGCTGTGCTACAAAGCATACCCACAATTTGCAGCTCCCGGGAAGTTCGTAGCCACTAATGTTGAACACAGTAAATCCATTTACAGAGGGGTAACCGTAGACAAACAGGTGCGCTTAACATACTCCACTGAAGTCATTTCGCTGGCCCTGAGTTGGCCAGGTTCACGTCTTAATCCTTCTCCTGGCACGTCACCGCCTTGAGTTTATCAACAGTCCCCTTTTTCTAGATTACATATTGTGGATTTCCATCCAATTGGCATCTTTCTGTTGTGGATAATCCTCAATACTCTTTACTTTCCCTTAATTTGATAAAAGCTTATTTTCACTATGTCTTTCGGTGGCCAAACTCCCACCATTATTGTCCTCAAGGAGGGTACGTTCCATTACCCCGCCATACACGACCCTACACGAAACCGTTCACATGCACACAAAATCCAATCACACTCCCTTCAATATATGGCTGCTAGCCCTGACATAGCAACCAAACTGCCGGATTATCGTCTCATTTGACATCACGCTAACAATGTATCCTACTTTCAGGCACCGATGCCTCTCAGGGCCGCGGTCAGATTGTCTCCAACATCAATGCTTGCCTTGCTGTGCAGGGCACCATAAAACCCACCCTCGGTCCCTATGGTGGTGATCTTCTCATGGTTGATGAGAACGGCAGACAGACTATCACCAACGATGGTGCTACCGTCATGAAGGTACGTACCAATACCCTTTCGACCAACAGCAATAAAAGTCAAACTAACCAGTAATCTTTTCGGCTACACATAGTTGCTCGACATTGTCCACCCCGCCGCCAGAATCCTTGTCGACATTGCGCGATCCCAAGATGCCGAGGTTGGTGACGGTACTACTTCCGTTGTCGTTTTGGCCGGTGAGCTGTTGAAGGAGGTCAAGGAGCACGTTGAGCAGGATGTCAGCACTCAGATCATTGTCAAGGCTCTCAGAAGAGCGTGCCAGATGGCCGTCAACAAGGTCAAGGAGATCTCCATTGCCACTGATGAGGCCAACCACAGAGAAACCCTTGGCAAGCTCGCCGCTACTGCCATGACCTCCAAGCTTATCAAGCGCAACACCGAGTTCTTCACCAAGAGTAAGTAATCACATACGCCGATAAGTATGACAAAGCTAACCCCGTTCGATTTTAGTGGTTGTTGATGCTGTCCTTTCCCTCGACCAAGACGACCTCAACGAGAAGCTTATTGGTGTCAAGAAGATTCCCGGTGGTTCTCTTACCGACTCTATTTTCGTCAACGGTGTCGCATTCAAGAAGACTTTCGCCTATGCCGGTTTCGAGCAACAGCCCAAGAAGTTCGAGAAGCCCAAGATTGTGTGCTTGAATGTCGAGCTTGAGCTTAAGGCCGAGAAGGACAATGCCGAGGTCCGCGTCGAGCAGGTCTCCGAGTACCAGGCTATTGTTGATGCCGAGTGGCAAATCATCTTCCAGAAGCTCGAGGCTATTCACAAGACTGGTGCCAAGGTTGTTCTCAGCAAGCTTCCCATTGGTGATCTTGCGACTCAGTACTTTGCCGATCGCGATATTTTCTGTGCTGGTCGTGTCGCTGTCGACGATATGGAGCGTGTTGTCCAGGCTACCGGCGCCACTGTTCAGAGCACTTGCTCTGATATTCTGCCTGAGCACCTGGGTACCTGCGGTGCCTTCGAGGAGCGCCAGATTGGTGGTGAGCGTTTCAACTTCTTCGAGGACTGCCCCAAGGCCAAGACTTGCACTCTCGTTCTCCGTGGTGGTGCTGAGCAGTTCATTGCTGAGGTCGACCGCTCTCTCCACGATGCCATCATGATTGTCAAGCGTGCTATCAAGAACCGCAACATTGTTGGTGGTGGTGGTGCCACTGAGATGGAGGTTTCTGCTTACCTTCACAACTATGCCGACAAGAACGTTTCCAACAAGCAGCAGGCCATCATCAAGTCGTTCGCCAAGGCGCTTGAGGTCATCCCCCGTCAGCTGTGTGACAACGCCGGTTTCGACGCCACTGACATTCTCAACCAGCTCCGTGTCGAGCACCGCAAGGGTAACACCTGGGCTGGTGTTGATTTCATCAACGAGGGTGTTGCTGACATGATGGAGCGCTTTGTTTGGGAGCCATCTCTTGTCAAGATCAACGCCATGCAGGCTGCTACTGAGGCTACCTGCCTCATCCTCAGTGTTGATGAGACGATTCAGAACGAGGCTAGCAAGGCGCCTCAGGCTCCCGGAGCTCCTCTGCCCCCGGGTGCTGCTCAAAGAGCACTCAGAGGCCGTGGCCGTGGTATGCCCATGCGGTAAATGGAGGGTTTGGGGTAATGGAGTCTCATGGTTGATGATTTAATTTCAGTGGGTTCATACAAGTTACAAAATGCTCATGGGATATCCGGATTGGTTTTCTGTTTTTTTGGCTGGTGATATGGTGTATATAGACATATGGGCAAATGCTTAGACGTGTGTAGGTTATGTAATTTCTCATTATTTCAAGGTTCATCTACCAGAATTCGTGCTTAAACGGGGCTTTCTGTTTCCTTTAAGAAGTCATAGCCGTATACGATAGCGTCAACCCATCCCAGTTTTTCATCCCATCTTGCTCTGGGGATCCGACCAATACGTTCGAACCCGAGAGAATCCCAAATTTTGCATGATGCTGGGTTAGACTCGTATACTAGATTGAAGACAGAGTTCGTGTATCCCAACTTCGGTGCCCATTGTAAAAAGATCTCTCCCAACTTCCGGCCAACAGCTTTACCGCGGTGGGTAGGGTTCACGAAAAATCCACCATTACAGATATGAGCGCTATGTCCGGGATAGTTCGGGCGGACATAGAAAGACCCAATGATGAAATCGGCATCGATCTCGGCCGGCAGATTATCCAACTGGTATGTCCCGGGCACCAGAACACAGGCAAAGTTGGAGAACCAGTAGCTTATGAAGGCTTCTGTGGTGGGGTATGGTGTCGTTGAGGGGTATGTGGCTCCGTGAATTAGTTCATGGTTGAAGAGCGTGTGGAGGTGGGTGAAGAGGCCGGAGGGTATGGTTTGGGAGTTGGCTAATGCGGAGGATATCGGGAGGGCGGTTGCGGGGGTTCCGTCTTTTAGGGTGAGGTGGATTGGTGAGAGAGGTTGCGTGGCACGGGGGAGCGGCGGAACCATTTTGGTGAATCTCTTGGAGGTGGAAATAGAAAATGTAGGTTTTAAATGGAATTGTCTGTCTGTACGAGTATGAACTTTTAAACTTTCTTGTTGAGATGTACGTAGGTCTATATCTATTTATGTGGTTGTCATGTATCTTGTTGGTTATCAAAATCCATCACTTTACGTCAATGTAACGCTATATCGGAGTGTTAGTCCCGCTCTTCATTGGCTGGGACTCGGTGTTTCCGCGGGGTCACACGCCCTTAGAATGACATCTGAACATCTAATAAGGCGCATTATGGATTTAGAGGGTTGATAGAGGAATTGATCCATATGATCCGCGGGAAACAAACTAAATCCTCATATCAACCGGACAGTTTAGGAACATTCGGTTTAGCTGACCGTTATTGTGGGTCACACACTTGTCCCTGGTGTCAACACTATGATATATAACCCTACCATTGGCGTGCTACCAATAGGGTATTACCGAAATCGAACAATGTGGATGCGGCATGGGGAACTGAACCGAACTCCGTATAGCTTCAGGTTGAGTAAACCCCCTTACCCCAGGATCACACCATGAACAGGGAGGGAGGTGAGGTAGAATTAAAGGTGCGGCGAGATCCAGATTGGCTACAGAACGAAAGAGAATATCTCTGGAACAGAGCGTGGCCTTGGCGGGGTGCTTGGACGAGAAAAGAAGAGACGAGACGAGATTAGGTCCGAGATGTTCGGGATGGTGGGGGAAATTGGTAAGTTTGGTTGTATTGAATTGGATACCTTGTTGGCTACATATGTATGCATGTTTGGACGTCAATGTCATCATGAACTTGTCAAATCAGAGTCTCCGAAGTGTGTCGATGATTTGGTTCTTTTTGCCCGAAGAATACTACCGTCAATTGAAGGAGAATTGTTGTCGGTACCTTTATATATCTGGGTCAACACATGTGTATGCCACACTTGTTTGAAGAAAAATGTATTAACCGGTTTCGAGTGGCCCCTGAATGGTTTCTTACCCTCGAACCAGTAAATTCTTCATGAGATCCAAGCGTCGGAACAATCCCTAATAGTCGGGATTCTTGTGTGTTAGTGCAGAATCCCGCACATCGCACTTTCGTGAACATATTTACATATGTACATACATCTGTACATATGTACTTGAAAATGTATACATGTACCTACCTGAATGCTAAGGTTGTCTAGCGTCTCTCATAGCTTTTTACAAAGAATTTGCCCGACGAATCTGTACACATCACAAGTCCATGAACACATATCAATGGACAGTAACATCAATAACCAAGGAGGAAGTATTCTAGATGCACCGTCATCCTCACGGACCTGCGTATATCTGCACGAGATCGGAAAATAATGCAGGTAGTAGGAGAACGCTGACGCAAACTTCCAAGTCGTATTCAAAATCAATCCCACCTCGGCCGGTGACCGAAACTTGCAACATTGAGTTTCTTGTAGTTTGCTTGCATGATCGACAATGACTAGACGGCAGCGATCTGATGTAGTATCTGCATCTGCCGAGCCCAGTAGGAAAAATCACACGATACTGCCATGTCCGGGGAACCATCTAGTGATATCCTGGTCCGTAAGCTTGTTTCATAGACCGAAAGATGTTGTTCCGTTTTGGGAGTCCCGGCGCACATGGACGTGATGCATTGACGACTTAGACAGACGGACTTTGATCGACCCATGCGTGCATCGGGGTTCGAATAGAATATAAAGAGCCCCTTCTGCCGTTCATTCTAGAGTCATTCTTGTTTCCTTTCCTCTCCAGACTGTGTCCCAACCTTCCAAGCCTTATCCATCTTCATATCACTCTTTCTGTTTTGTTTGATACAAACACTCATAATTTTCTATCATCACACATATTATTTTCATATACATACTCCCTTTTTTCCCGTCAAAATGCAGATTCTTTCTATCCTCGCCGTTGTCGCTCCTGCCACCGCCCAGGTGTGCAAGGTTGCCTTCGAGGGTCGTGTCCCTAACACCTTCACTCCTGCTTCTTTCGATGACGCCAACAACGGCCTGTACAACCCCACCAACGTGTTCGGCAAGAACTTGACCTGGAGCAGCATCCTTAAGTTCCCCGGTGGTGCCTCTCTGGTAAGTTATTACATGAGATACAAGGATAAACTCGACATATACTAACATCTGAATCAATAGTTCGATCTTGACACTAAGCCCGTTGAGGTTACCATCAACGACAGCTCCATCTTCGCTCCTTCTGCGACTAACGTCCAGAATGGTTTCCGTCGTGCCGAGCTCCTGATCAACACCAACAGTGGTACTGACAACTCCACCGTCGGTGTTAAGACCCTTCATTTCTCTGTCATGAAGGATGCCCAGCGCCCTCTTAACACCTCCCACGAGTACCAGCTTGTCTTCCTTGAGGACAACACCTTCTCCACCAACCAGTTTGTCTTGAAGACCGGTACTATTCTGTCCGGCAACGGTGCCAAGAACCCCGATACTCTCCAGCTCTTCGGCAACGTCAACGATGACAAGCCTGGCATGATTTTCTCGGCCCCCTTCACCGCTGGTGTCTTCCACAACTTCGGTCTCACCCTTGACTTCACCAAGAACACTACCCAGGTCTTTTACTCTACCGGTAACAACACCCTTGCCAAGAAGACCGAGGCCATCACCAACGATGTCCACGGTCAGGGCCAGTTCCACTTCGGTCTCCTGAAGAAGCCTACCGGTAACGCTACCGACATCACCAAGGAGGGTTTCCAGCCTTCTGACATTGATGAGGGTATCATCTACGGTGGTATCTTTGAGGAGGAGTCCGCCGATGGCTGTGTTTCTGTCTCTAGAACCAAGGCTCTGTAAATTTAGTGCCCTTTATTAGACAGTTTAGAGTAGAATTCGATGCATCGCTAAAGCGAAAATATGAAATCCGCAAAGCATGAACAGCGGAGCGATACATAATTAGTTGCCCGTCGGCTAGTTCCGACGAGCACAGTTTGGATCTTGGTTAGGTTAACATCTCAATACAATTAATAACGCAAAATTAATGTTCCTTCACTGTGTTACCATGCCGTTGATTGTCGAATTCGGATAACTGCCCCACTTTTGACAGCTCCTGATACTTTTAAATAGTATTGTGTAAGTTACCTGGCTGATACGGGAAAAGATAAGAATGCGGGGATGTTCCATCCAGTCATCGGAACAGTCATAATAGAAACACTGCTATGTATTTATATGTGACAGTTGATGTCGTCCAAATACCAAGCTCAAGATCAGTATCTTTTTTATACACACTTGTTGACAATGACAACCTCAGCGCAAGAATTTGTCGTTCTCGGAGCGGGTGTAATTGGGTTGACCACCGCACTGACTCTCAAGGAGCAATATCCCACTTCGTTGGTCACCATTCTAGCAGAATACTTTCCTGGTGATTATCACATTGACTATTGTTCACCCTGGGCTGGCGGTAACTGGTGTTCAAGTGCAAATGACAATGGCCTCTTGGAGAACTGTGACCGGGTCACATTTTCCAAGTTTGACGAGATTGTCAAGAATTTCCCTGAGGCGGGCATCCGGAGGTCACCCTTGCAGATGATCTTTGACCAGGAGATTGAGAAAACGGGAATCTTGAGTGAGGGTACCAACAAAGTTTGGTATGATCATTTGGTAGGCGGGTTGGTTGATGTGCCGGAGGAGGAGTTGCCACGGGGCGCTGTATTTGGTAAGGAAATGCCGAACACTTTTGTCATTAACACGCAGATCTACCTACAATGGTGAGTATTATACCACCCCATATGAGATGCACACGAAAATAACATGTGAATTATAGGCTTTTGGAGAACTGCCGCAACGCTGATATCAAACTGTCGCGCCAGAAGATCACACACATCGACTCCGCCTGGCTTACAGAAAGCACATCGGCCGTATTCAACTGTACTGGTCTCGGCAGCTACTTCCTCGGAGGGGTCGAAGATAAGTCTATGTATCCCACCCGTGGTCAAACTGTTTTAGTCTCTCAGCCAATCCACCCTCTGACCAAGATGTACTTCCGATCACCCGCCCGTGTTGACAACAACACCACATACATTTTCCAGCGTCCAATGGCCGGCGGCATCGTTCTCGGCGGGTGCCGACAAGATGGGAACTGGGATGCCGTACCGGATATGGAATTTGCTAAGCAGATTATGCAGAGATGTTGTGATCTTGCCCCGGAGCTGGGAAAGCCGGAAGATCTGAAGGTTCTTAGGCACGGCGTAGGTTTACGTCCTGGTCGGAAGGGAGGTCCTCGTTTGGAGTTGGAGCAGAGAGAAAAGGGACCCGTTGTGCATAACTATGGTGCCGCCGGAGCGGGTTATCAAGCATCTTGGTAAGTGGTCAGAATACTCTGATTGGAAAGATCACCAAGCTAATAATTACTTAGGGGTATGGCTCAATATGGGGTTTCGTTATTCTCCAATCGTGCGATTTAGAATGGCTTGGAATGGGAAACATAAGACACAATGTCTTTTAAACTTGGTGGATTTTGAATTTTGGCTGGATAGTTTTGCGTTTGGTTTATGTAATCGCGACTTGTATAATAAGGTCTCCTACGATGGCGATGTTGCACATTAGTGAAGTCCGGCACAATTTCGTCATTCAGCGCGCATTTGACGTGAGCAATATTTGCCAATGATGGAGTATGATGATATTTTTTGCGAGAATATCTGAAGTTGCCTGTGGATAACTAGAGCCTTTCTTTTTGCCGCGTAATTTAGTTGATATGTTTTTGATGTTTATGACTATCTTTTCCTAGTAATAGTGACGACCCTTGGACGAAAAAAAAACTTGTTGCATCACGATTCACTTATGTAGCTTGGAAGATGACCTATTTTCACAACAACAACGATCTGGCCGCGTGGCCCAATGGCAAGGCGTTTGACTACGAATCAAAAGATTGTGGGTTCGAATCCCATCGTGGTCAACAAATCCGTACTTCCGATTCATCGGAAGCTCCTTTTTGGCTTTCTTTGTTAGCTCATTCGGCTCACCGGCTAGACCGGATTCGTCGGTAAGAGCCTCAATTCAGGTGTTGTTAGGGATGGAGATATTTTTGCTATATGGCATCCTAGCGGTGAAAATTCAATTGAGCTTAAAATGATAATCTTTTTACCATAGGTTCGTAGGTGACAGCACTCGCGGTTGTCTTTTAAGGTTGATGTGATGTATGCCGACCGCCGACCAGAAAAACTGAGACACAAAGCGCTCAATGGGAATCAATTGAGAATGGGAAATGTCCCAGCAGGTTACCAATTGGATAGCATTACGGACACGAAAGTTTGAAATGTATGTATAAACTCGAGTTGAGGTTTCTTTACGTCGGAGTCATCAGTATACTGACATCTTCTTTTCGTCCCCAATGAGGCTATAAGTCTCGATCTTTAGCTATCACGTGACCCGGAGTAGGACTCATCATATCATCCGGATTTCGTACGGTGATAGTGACATTGGATCGTAGTCCGCGTGGCAGCAAGGACGTCGGTAGTTTCCTGAAAACAGGGGAAACTTTCTGTTGTTGAATGCGTGACCATTTTCCCAAATGAGAGAACTTGAGAATTCACAATTGAACCAGCGGGCTACCGGGGAAGGATGCGATGTCGCCATCCAAACTAACTAGGAGTTGTGAACCATCTAGGACCAATTCTCCACGCGATATCGGATTCCAGCGCCCAACACTATTCATTTTTGGCATTTTTGTAGGACGCACAATTGATGTCGGGAAGTTCCCTTGCCCTGGGAGACTGGTTGTAGGTGTTCTAGAAGGAAAGATGGAAGTTGGAGTATCATCCTGAAAAGATAGTACCTGAGGATTTGGAGGCTCTTGAACTGATTGGATTCTATATCTGGAAGGCATTGGATGGGGTTGTGTGGATATTCAAATACGTCAGTGACATTGCGTTTATTCACTAATGAAGGTCGTGGAAAAACAAAGCTCCGGACCATCGGCAGTGAGTTGTGTGCATACGAGTGATTTGCAGACCCTAGCAGATCTACACCCTAGAATCTGCACGAACTAACGATCCTTGCACAATTTTTTCAACGTTCAAGTGACGTCGATATCTGCGAGAACTTCACATGCGAGTAGGTGTACACACAAATAACATCGTCATATGATGGGCATGAATTTCGTACTGGATGTATGTATTTTTTGACCATGTGCATCTATGCTTTTGATGCCAAGACTAACATGGTGGCATGAAGTGACCTGACACTAAGCACGTAGATGACAAGGTCGATTGCACCATCGCCCAACCTGCTTTTTGTTACCTAAAAGTTTTCCTTTTCGACGGCCGACTGTGGGGCTACAAGGTAAGCTTGGCATCAAGATGTGTGCTAGCTAAGCGTTTTCATCACGGACTTGTCTCCGACGGTGGATATGGTGAATGTCCGTACGGAGTGAAGCTTCCATGATGATGAATTGGAGAGACCACATGTCAATCCTTGTGTGTAAATGCATACATATGTCAAATGCAAATTGATCACCGATACATGTGTATATCGTGCGCCCTTTGGATTACATGGAAAATAGGATATAAAGGTTCTATCCCTCGCCTCGCGCCTGCCGGACCTTCAAATATAGTCTTCTATTATAGCTTGATCTATTTTGACATATGCCCCCTTCCCTTGACATACACCACATGCCATGATCACGATGCCTCGTGGATGGCCAAGGTTCATTTCTCCGAGGCTCTTTTGTTTTCCCTCATGTCTATGCATCCAGGGCGTCTTGTAGGCTCAATATGGAAGCAAGTCTCAGGCGCCTGCCAAACAGAGAAAGGTGCAGAACATCGCAAGATATCAGTCCAGTCACGTTATTGACATGGTTATGAGTGGTAAGTATGTACATATCTATACATCCGTTTACATATGTTGACGTTTAAACAAGACTTCTACTAGAGGAAAACCCGCAATCAATGATACCACGAATACAGCATGGTGTGTTGCGATGAATGATTGACAGTCGTTCTAGAATCCATACTCGTTTCCATGCACAGATTTACAACTATGCAACGACATGAGTATTCGGAATTCAACGCATTGTGTTTGCCGACTTTGCGCACATCGGCCACGAGCGCAAAGGCAAATTTTACTCTAGCGCAATTGGCCTCCAAAATTTCACCAGTCGTCATGGATGTGTGCTAAGTCAAGTTGTGTGGCATGGGCGGCAACTACCTCGACTTACACAGGATCCACATTGTAGAATCGGGAACGGCCGTTTTTGGACAAAACGACTTACCCTTGGGGTAAAACAGTGATTAAATACCGAGTTTACCGGCCGGTTTGGCAGGTCTTGATATTTTTCAAGTTGGAAGGATTTTAGTGTTTTCACCGGGCTCTCCTGGTTCACATGCGGTCAAAAATGGAGTTAGTTGCCTTCGCAAGCGAAACTGCTTCGCTCGCCGTACCAATGATGTGTGGAAGAGTCGCTGAGAGCCCCGAGTTAGCTCCTGCCATGGTCGGCTTTTGCTGGATCTATAAAGAGGTGACTACCGCCTCTTAGACCGTCCTTGGACTTGGATTGGATCTTGTCATTTTGTTGTTCATTTTCTTCTCTAGCATCCGTTACATACAACTTTCCCGACCTCATATATCGCCAATCGATCCAGTGGTTCAGCAAAACTCCTTTTTTTGCTTGCTCCCGAGTATTTTTTTTTTGTGTTTGTAATACACAATGGCCAAGAAGGTCAACGACTGGGTCAGCGGCCTCTCCGCTCCCGACTCTTCTGATGGTAGTAAGGGCCCGGGAGAAGCAGTAGATACTGAAGTTGGTACGTTTTTCTGGTATCGCAACTCGACGAAGCACAAACAGCTAACAACATTTTGATTATAGAGGGCCAGATCGAAATCGCTCGCGAGAACAAGCGCCAAATCGGTGTCGTCTCTGCAATTTTTCTTATTGTCAACCGTATCATCGGCACCGGTATCTTCGCCACCCCCGGAACGATTCTTGACCTTTGCGGTTCCGTCGGTCTTTCTCTGTTGATGTGGGTGTTCGGTTCGCTTATTGCTGCTGCTGGTACCGCCGTGTACCTCGAATGGGGTACTGCTATTCCCAAGAACGGTGGTGAGAAGAACTACCTCGAGTACCTGTACCGCAAGCCCAAGTTTTTGATCACCGCCCTGTACGCTAGCTACGTTATGCTTCTGGGTTGGGCCTCTGGTAACTCTGTCGTTTTCGGAGAGTACATCCTTCACGCTGCTGGTGTTTCTGTCGGTCGCTGGAACCAGCGTGCTGTGGGTCTTGCCTGCATCACCTTTGCCTTTTTGATTCACGGTTGCGCCCTCAAGTGGGGTCTGCGCCTTCAGAACGTTCTTGGTACTATCAAGATCTTTATCGTCCTGATCATCGTTATTGGTGGTTTCGTTGCTCTTGGTGGTCACGTTAAGCTGGATGAGAAGCCCAACAATTTTGACAATGCTTTCGAGGGCACTACCGGAAGCGCCTATGGTATCGTCACCGCTCTGTACAACGTTATTTGGAGTTTCATCGGCTACTCCAATGCCAACTACGCCTTGTCCGAGACCAAGAACCCCGTCCGCACCCTCAAGATTGCAGCCCCTCTTGCTATCATCTCGATCTCAATTCTGTACATGCTCACCAACATTGCCTACTTTGCTGCTGTCAGCAAGGAGGAGATCATTGCCGCTCGTCGTCTTGTCGCCGCCTCGCTATTCCGCAACGTTTTCGGTGCCACTGCTGAGAAGGCTCTGTCGGTCTTTGTCGCTCTCTCGGCCCTGGGCAACGTCTTGTCCGTTATCTTCTCGCAGGGTCGTTTGGTCCAGGCCATGGGTCGTGAGGGTATTGTTCCTCTTGGCCGCTTCTTTGGCTCCAACAGACCCTTCAACGCTCCTTTGGCTGGTCTCTTCGAGCATTGGCTCGTGTCAGTGGTCATCATGTTGGCCCCTCCTCCCGGTGATGCTTACAACTTCATTCTTAACCTCATTTCTTATCCTCTTGCTGTTGTCAACGCCGCAATTTCTGGTGGTCTTCTCTACCTGTACTGGAACCGCGCTGCCTGGCAATGGGCCCCTCCCATTTCGGCCACTTGGCCCGTGGTTGCTTTCTTCTTCCTTAGCAACATTTACCTTATTGTCGCGCCTTTTGTCCCCCCTGAGGATGACCAGAGTGTGTACGACAACCTTCCCTACTGGATTCACTGTGTTGTCGGCTTCGCTATCTTCGCTGTTGGTGGCCTTTACTGGCTCGTTTGGGCTGTTATCTTGCCCAAGATTGGCAAGTATGAACTTGTGCAAGTTTCCACTATCGACCCTGTCGACGGTTGGGAGTACAACCAGTTCGTTAAGAAGCCACTTGGTCAACCGACTATTGAGGCGACTTTTTAGAAAAAGCAAAAGCCTAAAAAGTCGATTGTTGACTGGGGAAAAATGAAAATTGACGAAAGCAGCGAGGAGGAGTGGTCGGAGTAATAGTTTAGCATCAGTAGCAATGGGTTTTTATCGTGAATTTATATAACGACGGCGTTTTTGGGTTTCTTTGAACACTAAGGTTCCAGATGCGGGTTACAGGACCATGGAACAGTTAGTTTACTTTCCTACATAGAATTTCTTCAACAGAATTTAATGCATCTTTATCAACTATCAAAGTTATTACAGAATGTTTTCTATTATTACTCTCGTACAAGCTTTAGCTTATAGAGAGGTTGTTACTAACATAGGAAATGAACTAAACAAAGGAAACCCGCCATATTGACAAAAGAAACTTGCTGTACTCCCCACCAAGTAGCTATACTAAATCGGTACAACTCCATATATCCCATGTGCCACAGAAGGCGCGCAAGATTTCCCGTTTCAAGCCCAGAGCTTAATTCCGTTCGAGAAGCTGAGACCAAACTGCCGGGCGTACAACCACACACCGTAACCTAACAAGGCAAACTGAGAGAAGCCAGCAACTCTCCAAAATACTCTCTTGCGCATAGCATTCACACGAAGTTTGGTGGACTTTCCAAAAGACTTGCCGTCGTTAAGTCGGGGGAAAGGCCGAGGAACAACTTGACCGTTAACAACCTCAGTTGGCACAGGAAGATCCAGATGCTTGCATAACGGGGCCCAACCATCCTTCATACTGAACTCCAAGATGCGGCTTTTATTGCTAACTGAGTCGCGGAAGGAGGAGTAAGTGCGGTTGAAGAATGAAAGGGCCTTTTCCTTTTCAGGCCATGTGAAGCCGATGCAGGTTTTGTCCATGGTGTGCATGAACATGCCGAAGCCGCGGAGCTCGGGGTCTAGGGCGATGATTAGGGCTTTGTCGAGAGTGGAGATGGACCCGACGGCGGTGTGGATGCTGTTGAGGCAGCTCTCGTACCATCGTTCGGGATCCCGGTTGAGGATGACGATTTGCGCTTCTGGGTAGGCTTCGGCGAGATCTTGGGCGAAGAAGGTGCAGGGGATGTCGACGGCCCCTTGGCAGTCTCCGAGGAGGGTATCCCATTGGGCGCGGGTAATGGGTTTGTTTTGTTCGTATTTTTGCTTGATGAACTGCGACCAGATCTTGAGGTCGTCTTGGCGGATGCTGAGGGTGTGCATGTGGTAAATGTCGTGGAGACCGAGCTCACGGAGAGCTGCACGCATGCCTATATCATGATGGGTTAGTATCTTGGTCGGGGGTGACATAGATAGTGGTTGGACATACTGAGTGTTCCGGTACGCATCAAACTGCAGACAATGACCTTCATGGGCACAATACGAGGACTGGCCTCGACTTCCCCGAGACCACCGTTGCGAGCTTTGACGGACATGATGATTTGAGATGCGGAAAAAATATCGGAACTGAAAGATGTACTTCTTGATAGCGTGATTGCTTTTTGCTTGCTTGATGTTGCTGTTGCACTTGATGCCCAGTTGAGATGACCTCTTGTGAGCGGAATTTCCATGGCTTATATACACGCCGAGAAATGAACCGGTAATTTCTCCTTGGCGTTTTCCTTCTATGATCTTTCGGGCCCCTTGTCTTGCGGCCAATGGGTAGTGTAGTACAGAGTCTCTGAAAATAGTAATTTTGACTCAGTGGTGCCTCCAGACGCCCGAGTGTGAGATGAATCTGTGTACAAAAATCGAGCCAGCTACCTTCCATGGATGCACACCTTTCACGGATACACACCTCAACACGGCCAAGTGTCTCTTGTCTATAGTGAAACAACTTAGAACATAGAGTTAAGTCCTGGGCGGTATGACACGTGTGGCAACGAAGAAAGTCTCTCAGAAGCAAGACGTTGGTTTTTTCACAAGTACATAGGTCTCTTTTTTGGGGGTGCACCTGAGGCCTCGAAAGTCCCTGCCGTTACGCCACTACACTATTGCTAGACATTCTTCACCCCTCCAGTTCTGATCGTCGTCGGCCGGATCGCCCCTCGAAGAGTCCGGGAATAGTGGAGAATACTACTGTGATCCTGGAATCCGGTGAGTCCCATCACTCTCTTGTGTGATTGGGTATTCTTCGAGATTGTGGAAGCCACCGTCCTTAGTATATGTGTCCGGTGATATATCGTATTTCTCAATATACCAATATTGTTACTGGCGGGTCTTGGCACTGACATCAAGACTTCCCTTGAGGTACTTTTTAACACGATATGTTGTGTACTGCACCGACTTTTCTTGCACAATCTCGACCAACCATACATGAAGCTCGTGTCGGCTTACATCAGGCGTCCACAGTGCACACTGTCTACACCGAAAGAAATGCCTATTCGGACTACGCCACACTATCTAACCCGGGCGGAAAACGCTTAAATAAACTCCGGGCGTATCGGGGCAACCGAGCCGGTGTCACCTTTTGTACAAAGTATCGAATTGACCTCATGGGCCCTGGCTGTAAACAAAGGTACTGACATCCAGCATGTCTTACTGTTCCAGAGTACGTACAAGACAATCATCCCGACTATAACTCACTTTTTCCCGCTGACATCTGCAAGGTAGAGTCCCACTACCTCAGCTTGGGTTGGTGGCGTATTAGTGTTGGAGTGAGCAGCTTCGGGCTCCGGATAAGCGAAAAAATGAATGCAACGTTTCAAGAATTGCCAGGTATGGTTTAGAGTCCAAGTATCTATGTACATTATTTTATTAATCTGCTAATTCGTAGCTGTCTGTATATATAAATGACCAGACGGTCTGATGTGGCCATGCTTATTTACAATGGCGGGCCATAGTGAGGTGGTGTGAAGAGGTCTCTTATAGAGAGACAAGCCCATAAGCAGCCTTGATAATGTCCGCAATCTGTAATAGGTCAAAGTTAGTGATCACCTCCAAGTCACGGCTGGAAATATCTAAAAATGTCGCCGAAGACTTACTCTCTCTCCAGTGGCGTATGTTGTAGCTGTTGGAGCAGCAGCCAGGGTATTCGGCCAAAAAGAAACATCAATAACGCGGAGGCCTTCAACGCCATACACTTTCATTTCGGGGTCGACGACACCTCCCTTATCCAATGGAAGCATAGCAGCTGTGCAACACTCGTGAGCTGCACTTGGTTCGGCAATCTGAGCAAGTGCGTTCATAAGACCCTCGTCACTGGTAATATCCTCACTGAATGGAGCAGCCTCCTTGACCCCAAGAGCCGCCAACTGGGGCTGTGTCATAATCTTACGGTTAAGTCTGAAACTTTCCAGAGTCAGACGGAAATCAATAGGGTCCAGGAGAGTGTTGAAGTTGATGCTAGGGTTGGTAAGGGGATCGGTCGAGACAATGTTGATCTCGCCGCGCGAAAGCGGCTTGAGGAAGTACATGCGTACAGAGTTGGCAGTGTCCCAGTGGATCATGGCGACTGGGACATCAGGAGAAGCAAGTTGGTTGAGAATAACCTCGCGTTGGGCCTTGTAGCCTTCAAGTACGGTGGCGTCAACGCCCGCAGGGAGGTAAGCAGCGGGGTCGGCGGCGCGCGCCTCGGCAATGATGTCATTGCAGGAATCAGTCACAGAGCACAAGTCGGGCAAGACGTAGCTGGTGCTAAGGCCACGGATGATAGTGTATGGACCAGTTTTATTAGCAAGGTATTCGGCTCTTGCGGCAGCGCCAAACTCGGGGTCGTCCAATGAACCGTAGTTAGGGTAGACATTGTTGGTGGTGTTGTAGGGAATGATAATACTAGGTTGGTCGTGGAAGTTTTGACCAACACCCGGCAAGTCGGAAACCACGGATATATTGAACTTGTCAAGAATCTTGGAGGGACCAACGCCGGATAGCTGCAGGAGCTGAGGAGTATGTACGGCCCCAGCTGCCAATAAAACCTCCTTGGAAGCCGAGGCGGCCTTGGCAGAGCCACCAGCCGTGGGAATAAACTCCACTCCTACAGCCTTTTTTCCCTCAAAGATGACGCGTGACACTGTCGTTGATGCCAAGACGTGGTAGTTTGGACGAGTGTCGATTACACGAGTGTAATGGTTCAAACGAGCGTGCGACCTGGTACGGTTGGTGTAGTCAGCAACGGTAGTAAACCAAGCCAAGCCAACAGGATGTCCAGCGTTCATGTCATCGATAAGCTTGAATCCTAAATTCTTGACGGCGTCCCACCAGATTGCCGAGCCGGGCCAGAAGTAGTTGGGGAATGAAGTCTGAACAGGTCCGCCGGAGCCATGGACGTCGGGGTTGAAGCTGATGTTTGATGAAGAAGCATAGTCTTCTGGCGGTGCAGTGAAGTTCTCACTCTTCTTGAAGTATGGGAGGAGGTTATCCCAGGTCCATCCGGTAGCTCCGATATCGTTCCAGTCGGAATACTCGGAAGTACCCGAGCGCATGTAAACCATGGCATTGATGACGGAACCCCCTCCGACTACATGGCCAACAGGGGCAGTGAAGGTTTTGTTGTTGAGGGCCGTTTGTGGTTCACTCTCCAATGGCAACCACATGTACGTAACGGGGTTGTATGCACCCGGAATAAGGACGCTGTCATCGTCACGATCAAAGGGGCCACTCTCAATGACAAGAACCTTAACTAGAGAGGTGTTAATATAGTTTAGTCAAGTGTAGGTCCTGGGAGTTATTCTTACTATTGGGGTCCTCGGTCAAACGATCTGCAACGGTGAGACCGGAGATACCCGCACCGGCAATAATGAAGTCATATGACTCCGTAGCAGCACATGCGGAAGTAATCACCTTCGCATAACGCGGCACGGACCTAGCGCCAACGCCAGTCGTCAATAAGACCAATGAGGTCTGTAAAGAAACAATGGAAGCTTTCATCTTCATCAAACAACAAGATCTCCGATAAGCTAGGAATGAATAGTCAGCGATGATCAGTGAAGAAACTATAGATCGCCAAGACGAGGACGTGGTGGTTGATTGTTCCCTTTTATACGTAAATCGTCATCTCATCAAAGTACATTACAACTCTACGTGACGGCCTTGATTTCCCCTTTCTCGGACCGCTTCGAGGATCACCCTTCCGGTGGGATTCCGCGGGATGCATCTTGAACCAAGGGAGGGCGTTTTTAGCTTGCTTCTCTCCCTTGTCACAGTTGCAGTGGAGGAATGGAAGTAGTGGTGGGTAAATTAGGTTGTCTCTGTGGAAAGCCAACCGAGTTTGTGATGGTCGCTGTGTATATCACGATCCCTGAAAACTCGTGGCGGTACTTCGGAGAGTCGATTGGATGGTGGTGTGGTAGCTTGTGTGGGTGAGCTGATGATTCTGTGTACACACATGTCCGGAACTTTGTCTCGGTAGATGTCATTCAGTTTTGAGGGTTGATTATATGTGTATTTCACGATGATATTTCTATACTCGTAGGAACTACTCGAATCCTCATTGTTAACACTCATACATAAACAAACAATGGGTTATAACGTCAACAACACTAACATTATCTCACCTTTCCCGTGTAACGGCCAGAGGGATGACTTCAGGTCTCCCCTTTGCTCGGCATCCCTGCTACCTTAAACATCCTCTTTTGGCAAAGGATCGACGAAAGTTGACCTCCCACCGTAAAAATCAGGAATGTCCACCCAGGAGAAGCTTCCAATATGGCCAGCTGGTAGGCCGCAATGGCCTCTTTTTCTACACATGACAAGGCGTGTCTATGTGATGTAAAAAAATCAATATGTGATAATGGTGGATATGACAAGGTCTGATGTCTACGCATTGACAGGAATGGACTGGGAGTGACGGTCAGTTTGAATAACACAATACAACATATATTCACCGACAGGTTACTCTGATGCTCGAAACTGTAGGTGGGTATTTAGATCATGAAATAGAGCATACACATAGTTACCTTTGAGTCGCCCAGTCCACATCACCTGAATTCACGCACACAAAAATCATTTGTTATTCCCCAATCGGGAATCTATGTGCCTGGTTATAGGGTTACTTTAATTTGATATCCCTTCACACAAGAATACCATAGTTACCGTAGCTGTTGCGGTGACGTTGTCTACAAGGTGGGCTGAAAGATCATGACAACTTGTGTGAGATGAATATCCCTTGAGAATCAGCACAAGCCACCGACACCGTCATGGCTGATATCAGGCATTTTGGTTATCGAGTTACAAAGTTATACACGTGATAGTTTCAACCCTAATGGTCTAAGTTGATCGCGGGACATGATGTTTGATTATCAACCATTGCGGACGGCTTCTGTTGTCATCATTAGAGTGATGATGTAGCTCCAATCATCAAAGTCTCTCCAATCTCATGATTCATACGTTCTCCCCAAACAAGTAGTTGAATGCGGCTCATTACCGTTTTAGATAGTAGTTCCCGTTGACGTCAGTTACCCGTCCGGCCGACTAACACATCGTAGTGAGAAGATTTGAGGCTTGAAGTATCGCAACGCCAACAAAAGGCAGGGCTGTCATACCATGAACCCATGGTTCATCTCGTGTATCATCCAATACCGATATCTCCGTATGTGCGTTCACGGAATATTTCAGGACTATCTGCCGTGCATCTACCGTGACCTAAAAACCAGACACGCCACCACAATCCCATGAGTTTAAAGACGCCAATCACGACCAAACACCAACCCGTCTAACCCTCCCTCTACCGAACTTAGGCTCTACTTGTACCTGACTGGGCACCTCGTCCCGTGTCGCAACCAAGACCACCGGCTCCGAACCGTTTGCGGCTGACCGAGGCTACAACGCCACACCATGTGATGCCCGTCGAGGCGTAGGTCAAAGGGTATATCAAGTGGCTATGTATCAGCATGATATACATGAGTACTGCATTTCGTATGACGTTAGCGGTGCATGTCGTATGAGCCATGGCGGAGGATTGGTTCGTAGGTCGTAGGTCTTCCGCGGGTGAAGTTGCGGTAAACTGGGTAGCAGGCAGTCATGCAATCGGGGTTTGGTAACGCACGGAAAGGGGGTCTTTCCGACCCTGGATGTTCTCGATGGACAGTTACTAAACTTGTTAGGCTGTGAAGTCTAGTACAACACGTGCTGAAAACCTGAGTATCCGCAACGTAACTACATTACATATCACAGGATTGAACACATGTACATATCCATGTAGATCCGTTCACAGCCAGATCATGTAATTCTGGGCAGGTTGCCTAATTGTCGACCAATTGTCTAGGAGCATCATAAGGTATGTATGGGCTAAACGTGCATAATTGATTTTAGCATGGCGTCAATGGCAGATCTACTCTGTCCTACGTCAGCTCCATTGCCTCCATACATACCAGGACATCAAAGATGGCAAGAAAGACGGAAAAGGAATTAGCGTACTGTATGTACATACATATGTACACTCTATACACACCCCAAAACGCCAAAATAGCCTATAGCCCAACTAAATCCGTCATCCGTCATGAACGACCTCAAGGGTCAGCCGGGTATTGGCCACATGGGTATCCCGCGTATCATTGGCCGGTGGCTCGTGGGATTTTTTTTCTTCGACGGACGCGGATTGGGTTGGCGCCGGGGCTAATGCGATTGGGCAGACATGGATGATGGGAATCGGGCGATTAGGAATGGGTCTGCATGTTGCTTGGGCTTTTACAATCAAAGTTGATACCGCCATGCCCTTTATGAAGCCAAAAATAGGTATATCATGGGTATGTCTGTATTAGTAGTGCCGCGTGGGCCTTAAACAATGATTTAGAATGACAATTTGAGCGTCAGGTATGACGTTTGTGTAATGACAATCACGCTATCAGGTGGGGCTGTTATTCAGGACATATTCATAGAGTACAGGTCACTTTATGTACTACACATCCTTAGTCTATGTAAGTGTTTAATGACGGGCTGGGGAATACGACTACCGAGAACGCTTCTCGCTACTGCTTGTGCACGGAATTCCTTCCAAACTCCGGGATTTCTTCTACACAAACGGCAGATAAGGAGCCCCGCAGAGACTATTAGGAAGCTGGATATGGTTATATGCGTATGTATGCATCTCTTTCCGATGCCGCAAGCCATGAAAACCTAAATGCTTTTTGTTCGAACCGAGATTTTGTCGTCTCTTTTTGATCCGGCAATCTCTCGGTTACCAAGTCCACATCTGTCCCGGCTGCCCGTTATTCTATACCCAAGTCACTCTATCCAAGCGTAAAAAAATGATACACGTGTATTTATATGCCTTGGTACAACCGTGGGCGTGATGATTTGCGTAAATGCTAGTTATGACGCTGCCAACTTCGTATCGCCGTCGCATCTGGATTCTATCCTGTGCTCTGTTAGCACCCTTGCCACCCGGCAGACATATATTGGATCTGGCGGAAGGAAATCGACTATGTTACATTCTACTTTGGGTAATTCAGGGTCGGCCTAAACCAAGTCGGGCAGATAATGAGATGTCTGAATTAATTGCGGCATAGGAGATTTTGAGTTTTGTAAATACAATTAACTCAACGTCACACTTCCACACAACAGCGTGCACAAAAGGGGGCAGCAAATTTGAGGCTGCATAAATGGCCGAGCCTTATGCACGGTTTTGTCTCGTAGCTCTCTATGTCCCTCATTTTTTGGTTCACTTGGGATCGGAATGCGTTGGTCGGTAAGTCTAAGCGTATGTGGGTTAGGTGAGCCATGATTGTGGGATATTGGTAGCCCCGCGTAGACCGGCCGTTGATGTCACTTTCAATGCTATGTACTCGGGGAAACAGTGGAGTCTACTATACAGCATGACGCATATCAATGCTAAAAGGTGTCTGAGCTACGATAGGTCAAAGTCGACGATAGGCTGTGGCGTTCTATAGGCTCGAATGGTACCACAACATTGTATTTTGTTCGTAAGGAGTAAAAGTTATTTGCATAGACAAAAGTATGATTTTCCGGTACTGTCATGTGATTTAGTTGCATGTTCAATCCTAGCGGTGTTCACACAAATATAGACGCTGTAAATCTACAATTACATCGCTACTTAGTCTAACCCCAGTATGTCAATAGCTAACCCTACCGTTGTTCACAGTCTGAGTGCATAGATATTCTAGGCAAATTCTAGAACATGACAACGGACCTAATTTGTTTCTAGATAACCACATTCCATGGATGCTACCGTGTTCCATAAAAACCTCAATGAGAGAACAACACATACAAACCAAAGCTCATTGTCATGCAAGCTCTAATAGCTCTTTACAAGACTTGGCTCTACCCGCCACTTCTACAACCCGGTTTACTAGCATCATGACCGGTGGCCGTGGCAAATGTGAAGATGTCGTGCCGAACAAACCCTGTTTAAAAGTACCTTCCCGGAGAGGCGGTTGGTAGTTTGCGGGACACAGACGTTTTGTTGTGGCTTTGGATGCGGTATAGCCGGGCGGATATGGTAAATACTAGGTACATACGTGCAATTGGTAGTGTGTGGAGGTAGCGTAGTATCCGCCACCGTTTGGGTATAGCATTGAGACATCAAATTATCAATCGTTGTTAGCGCTCCAAGCATACTACGCTGTTGACTAGAAACATTGGACATTCAATATTTGACCCATTCTATAACCGTTCTCACCATCTGTTGTATATCTAACCTAACCCACCAATCTTAAGCCATGAATCCCATTTTCCTAGGCAAATCTGTCACCAGTGTTTCTGCCCCCACGATGTCTTCTGATACGAATCCAGGGCTGGCGGCTTTTTTTGTCACTGACAAACCACTCCCAGCCATTGAAAATATAGGCGGGTAGGGGGCCTCTTAGGCGATCGTTTTAGGTGACCAGCCCACATTATACAAGGTTCAATCCCAGTGGACCGGGGACGTTTGTGGCTGTAAGCGGGGGCACTGGTGGCCATGAGACCACCTTGGACGACGGATGGTTTGAAGAATACAACAAAACTCTGGTAAACCGATGTCAAGACTAGTTTTTGTTTTGTTTCGTTGGCCAGTAAAGAGTCAAACAACAAGGCGGACAATGCCCAGATAATGCAGTGATACTCGAGAATCCTGACATGCAGCGGTTGTGTTTCTAACATCCGTTGGCAGTAGGTACAACACGGATAGATAAAATCTGTGCATTATGTCCTCGAGTGTGCCACGTAGTCGTGCATAACAGAACGGCTGTATGCGTGTTAGGGCCCGGGAGTGAAAGTTGTTGGCAGCGTAGCATAATGCTGTACATGATGAACAAGTCACCCTGAGAAAGGCCCATAAGAGGAGAACCCAACCGGAACATGTGACTTAAAATCCGAGGTTCTGGCAATTGACTAAATTGACTTGCACAAGGTAGCATTATTCTTCCCAAAAGAGGAATACAAACCTGGATGTCGTTGGTCTGATTAGGCTGTTTTTACCTTTTTGTAGGATGCGTTGGATACGGAAGAACTGGCGCTCGAGCAAAAGGGGAAGAACTAAAAAAGAAATGTAGTTGGAGTTGGGCCGCTACGAAACCGTGATATCAGAGTGCTTGACTGGTCTCTTGCTATTCCTCCTTACATATTACTGGTGGAATATCTGTGGGGGCTCAGCTAAATAGGCTTGAGACAAGAAAGAGTCATCGTGATTCCAGAGGTCACTGCATGTGGAAACGGAAACGGGATTCTACAGAGTAGCGAACTGGTACAGCCGTGTCTGTCTATCAATATACATGTGCATATACTCATCATTCCGCAAATACTTGGCCTTCCCCCGCTGACGTTGGGTCTTCATCCTAGTGATCGGCTGGTACGCTGCAACCTGCTAGATCGACTGACTGATAACTATCCTCGTAGTCAGGCTACGTACATACTTTACCCCTCGAAGATGCTTAGGATACTATGTACAGATGTACAGTGAGTTAACTCCCAAATTAGATAGTTTTCCAGCCATACAATTCTGACGGCATCCGTTTTTGGGTTCGGGCCCAAGTAATCCCGGTCGATTTTCTGTCGCCTCGGGCCAAAGCGCCTAACCAGAGCTTTTGCTTCCCGCTTCGTCGTTGACTTCCCCTTCCCCGTCTCGCATGCATTACAGCCTTTTCCATGCCCTGTCGTAGCCGGGGAGGGGTGCGAATGGAAGGTAGGTGGCTAGTATGCCAAGTACCCCAGTTGATAGTTAGGCTTCGTTGACGATATATAAACAAGTCCCTTCTCGTTCGCCTTGGCTAGTCGTCGGGTCCTTGACTTGTCCTATTTACATACCCTTTCTCTTGAGAAACACGAACAGTCTATTGTCACTACATTGTGACTCTGCACCCCGCTGCTTGTCTCTTCTTCCTTCGTTGGCCTTCTATATTCCCTTGACTTTATATTTGGGTCACAATAAACCCCAACCCACAGTAATTCGCCATCTGTCTTGGGTACGGCCGTGTCTCTCAGAACCGAACATCTATGCACATATACAGCCTACCTTACGGTTCATAGAAAAGCATCTTGTTTTCCCTCCTCACTTTATTTTCTTTTTTCGTACTACACTTATAGACTACCACCACGATCAACTTCATCTCCAGCTTCTCTGTTAAATTCCAAATTCCAAAATTGTTTTTTTTTCTTCTTTTTTCCAGCATTTCTTATTTTCTCTTTTTTTTTCTTATTTGGGATCGACTGTATTCCTTCATTTTTCTCTCACCGCTCCTGTACTCCGGTGCGTTAGACTCGGCGTTATACTTGAACCGCCCATAAAACGTTCAGCAGCTACGCCACTCTTTCTTCCTACCCCCGATCTGTGATCCTCACCCTCGGTTTCTTGCCCAGGTGTTGCCATTCACCACCTTGCAGATCTCAGCAAAAAAGGGCCTCCGTGATAACCGCGTGCCCCTTCTTCGCCCCGTCTGTCATTGCACTGATTTCCTCGTTTCTCTCACTCCCTAATTCCCATCTCACGTCTGCTGCCTGTGTGACGCAAACATGTCGGATGTCGAAAAGGTCACAGAGTCTTTGACTTCACCCACCCGGGGAACCCTGCTTGCGCGACGGCCACTCAGCATGTCTTCCACAAATGCAAGCCGACCGGCTTCTTCATCTTCCAACTCTGCTGCTTCTTTTCCTGCTGCTGGTCTTTCTCCTTCCGCCCTGCCATTTTCTATTGCGACCTCCCCAGTCGAATCCGTCCGGCCTGATGCTACATCTGCTGCTGATGCTTACAACAATCACTCGGGTTCACCACCGTTGCCGTTGACTCTGGCACCGCAAACCCCTAGTGTCTATTCCACCCACGCTACTCTTTACACAGCTCCTACTACTGCCCCCACTACTCCAGTCTCGGCCGTTGCCTACGCACACAGCACAAGCTCGGGTGATTCTCCTCGTTCAAACAATCCAAGACCTGTCATTACTCCCTGCATGTCCATGCACAGTCTTAACATCACCGATTCTGTTCAGATGCCGCATATTTCAATGGACCCTCCGGGTTTTAATACGCCCGTAGTCTTCGAGACCGTCAACAAAGCTAGCGATAAGGCTGCGATGATGTCTATGGATACTGTCAAGCAACACACACCACGATCTCTACGTGAAGTCCTCCAGTCCATTATCGATACAGTGGAAGAGGTTAAAGTACATCAATCTGCCATCGCTGAGACTGATGACTTGTTGTTAGAGATGAACGAAGTAAAGGGTCAGCTGGAGGTCACTACAGCCGAGTTTGAAGCATGGCGTGAGCGTATGGCTATCGAGATGAACGCATACAAACAAAAGAAGGAGAAGGAACTGAAGGCTTTCAAAACTTCCAAAGAGAATGAGCTGAAGACCTTTAAGTCTAGCAAGACGAAGGAGATTGAGAGTTACAAGACCAAAAAGGAGAACGAGGTACGAAACTTCAAGTCTGTGAAGGAGCAAGAGCTTGAGATTTACAAGACGGCTCGGGGAAAGGAATTGGAGGAAATCAAGGAGACCAAATCCCGAGAGTTGGAGCAGTTCAAAACTGAAACTGCCCGCGTGATTGAGGGTCTCCGCGCCGAACAGTCACAGGCCATCGATGAAGCACTCGCCGAAAGTCGCGCTGAAATGGAAGAGCTTCGCCAGAGCTACGATGAAGCTTATGCCACTATTCAGAAGGAGCGCGATTCTGCCGTTGTTACCAACAAGTCTTTGATGACGGCCTTTGAGAACAGAGTTGCCGAGTACAACGAGCAAACGCGCAAGGTCGAGGCGGCCGAGAGCAAAGCTGCGAATCTTGAAAAAGAGCTCGCTACTGCTAAGGAACAAATCGCTAGCTTGACGGCCTCTCTGTCTAAGTTGCACCAGATTCACGACAACTGCGCAGTCCGCGATCGGGATGCTGTCACGGAGACCAAGGGGACTACTCTAGAAATGGCTGCTCTTGCTGTCAAGTACAAGATGAAGACCAAGGAGGTCAACGAGTACAAGAAGCGTTACGAGAAGAGCCAGAGCAGACTTGGCATGCTGACTCTTGATACCAAGGATATGTAAGTTTTATCAACCACTTTAAATCATTGATTACATGTACTAACTTCATCACAGTGGCGCTAAATTCCGCGATTTGGACAACACAGTCCACGACATTGCCTGGAACTTCTTTGCTCACGAGATTATGGACCCCAACGTAAGTTCACGTATTTGTGTTGTTTTTTACCCATTGAAGACTAACATTCTGTTGTAGACCAAACTCTCCTCTCTCCCCGGAAACCTCTGGAACTTCCCTTCCGTTGCCTCCAACAGTAAGGCTGGACAGGTTCTCCGTGCCGCTCTCGCTGAGGCTCTCATTTCCCACCAGATGACCAACATCATCTTCCAAAAGATTTACTTGCCGCCCAACACTGACATCAACTTTGTTGAGCTCATTAAGCTTCTCGACTGGATGGACCAGGCTCACTCTGACCAAGCCCAGGTTATTCGTTGCCAGATTGCCATGGTCACTGAGCGCTTCCCAGAACTTACCAGTATTCCAATCTCAGCTGCTGTCGCTATCACTGAGGTCTTGGCCCCTTGGTTGGAGACCCCAGACATCCGCAAGAACTTCCAAGATGGTCTCATTAACTTGATGACTCGTGCTATGGCTATTTGGCAGCAAATGCAAAAGGGATCTTCCCGTGCCCGTGCTATTTTGGACTCGTCGGAGCATCAGTGGATTGCGGCGACAGACGGCCGTGACCAGTACAACGATGTTCCTCTCGAGGACCAGGCCCTCAGAGACCAAGCTGTGGCCCTTAGCCAGACTAGCCCAGAGTTCAACCAGCCTATTGCTGTTCTTTTCCCGCAGATCTACTTTGGCGCCGATCTGTGCTTCAGTGGTCACGCCCTGTTTGCCTCCCAAGCTTGTGTCATTGCCGGCTACGCTGAGCGCAACTCGGCCCCAATGACCATTAACACTGGCCGTCGTCGTACGAGTGACGCTCAAACGCTCCCTGGAACTTCCCACGGAATGACCTCTCCAGCGACTGCCCCCGTATCGCCCATGCCTAACAACTTAATGGGCGGAATTGGCCCCGTCCCAATGTCGGCTCCTCTTGACGGCTCAATGGATCGGGATCCACGCCAGAGAATGGGAATGTCTTCGGCTGCTTCGATGAACAATGTTCGCCTCCCGCGTTCTTCTTCGCGCACCGGCAGCAACCGTATTGCTACAGATTGTATGTTTTCCCTTACTAACCCTTCAAGATCAACATCATCAGCCTACACAAGCATTGTAGAACCCTCAATGGACCCCAGCCACTCGTTTGCCCATAGACTGCACCGGTCACCGAGTCAGTTGCGCCCCAGAGGCGCAGTCGTGGTTGATCGCAAGTCGCGGATTTACTCTGTTTTGTCCTTTACGAGTGGCTCTGAGACATCGGCGGACGAGCGATCGCCCGTGTTTTGAATTTCACAATGAGGGTGGGCATCATGATGGAGCTCTTGTAGACCAAAACTTTTGTTTGATTCATATTTGCTAACCCATTTTCTCCTTTGATAGTCATGAAGAAGCTTTCGACCCGCCTACGCAAAAAGGGCAGTCGTTCTAGTTTTCAGAGCTCCGCAAATGACTCTGGTATCGGTACTCCGCCACACACAGACTTCTCGGATGCCCACTCGTCCCGTCAAAGCCGTACATTGGGCCGCTTGACGCGGTCTATGACTTCCGAGGAGCATTGATTATGACCTCCGACATTCTTTTATATTGTTTTATTTTTTCCATTTTTTCCTCCGTCATTCTTTTTTCTTAACGAGATCTGAGACTGATGATACGACTGGTATGACATTTTTGCGCTTGTTCTTTACGATATATCACTACGCCTGGAGTTTCTTTTTTCTATTGTATGGTTGATGTTTTGTGGTTTACGATTTGATTTCTGTTTGGTTTTTACCAACTTTGCCTGTTTCCTTTACACTGGGGTTAAGTTTTGGACTTACCGAATTAGAGCAGTTGTTTGTATATCTCATAATTTACGTTTCTACACTATTTTCAGACCTTTGAACTGGTCTTTTGAATTCTTGAATTTAATACTTCTAGTGAGCGCCTTGTAAAACACTATACGTCGTCTTGAATATACTCGCGAATTTTGGTAACCTTAAAAATGTGAGGGGTTATTGATATGAAGTTTTCGGCGCATCTCTTCACGGCGTTGCGACCTGATATGCCGGTGTCCGAATTTCGTGATTTCGCATTGTTAAATCGCCGGCCAATTGTCCGCTTTTAACCCGGAGTTGATTAATAACCCGAAGATAGTAGGGTTAGAATGCGACCATTTGCTTCAAATCAATCATCGTACATAGCTACGCCCTGGACTTAGGAATTACCGCACGCACAACGTAACGGGGGTCCACCGACGGGTTTCAAGAGAATTAAAGACATCAATTGTCACGAATATTTTACATGAAAGTACTGGCCAACTTTCACCTTCACAAAGGCATCAATTTTGAAGCAATTGCAACTACATACATATTAACGTTCCCCTTGGTTAGATCGCCCAGATAGGAAGTAGAGCGATCTGGCTTCCAGCTTCCATCATTACATTACGAGACCCTTGTTAGCTTTCCTCAAATCAACTTGCACTTCGACAAACAAACTCCGACTTATCCATAATTCTGCAGCCTAGCTTTTTTACGATTTGCGTCTATTTCCGCAACTCATTGAACCTGCATCAATAGAGGAATTGCGCGCGCAATCCACCCTCACAGCGCTCACCTCTCCAGGAGCCGCCATAATCATAATTCTCGTTACTTTGGCACACATTGGATGGCTTGTCCTGCCCCGCCATCACCACACGTCTAGACTTCTCTCGAAGCTTCCTCCGCCCGCATCCTTGGTAACCATATGAAATGAGTTCGCTCAAGTTTGTGGTGTCCTCGCTGGACGCCATTGCTGCCTCAAAGGAAGCACAACGCAACAAGCCGCTTGCAGACTCTGTCCAGGCTGCCCTCATCTCCATCAAAGCCAGCGACCCCCAGTTCCCCGACCCAGAAGTCATCTTTGCGCCTCTCAAGCTGGCCTCTAAGTCTCCCAATATCCAAGTCACCACCACCGCCCTAGACTGTATCGGTAAACTAATTTCATATTCTTTTCTCGCTGTCCCGACCTCAAAACTCGCCACTACCGCTGTCGCCTCAGATCCAACACCAGACCCAGAAACTGCCGAAGCCGACGAAAATGCCGAGCCAGGGGCCGAAGACGCCACAGCGGACCCCGCAACAGAACCCGCAACCGAGTCCGTGGCCCCGGCGCCGAACCCGAATACTAGCACTGTGCCGTTGATCGAACGTGCTATTGACACAATCTGCGATTGCTTCCAGGGTGATCAAACACCTAGTGAAATTCAGCTTCAGATTGTCAAGAGTTTGCTGGCTGCCGTCCTCAACGACAAGATCGTTGTTCACGGCGCTGGTTTGCTCAAGGCAGTTCGTCAGGTTTACAATGTATTTTTGCTCTCTCGTCACACAGCCAGTCAACAGGTGGCCCAAGGAACTTTGACGCAAATGGTCGGCACTGTTTTTGAACGAGTGAAGACTAGATTGACAATGAAGGAGGCTCGCCTCAACCTTGGCAATCTCAAGAACCACGCTAGTAGTGCCACATTCGACGATTCTAATGACGCTGTCAGTGGTATTCAGCCCGCGGTTGGCGATGAGGAGGAAGATGGCGACAGAGGGAAGCTTACTCTTGAGGATCTTGAAAACCGCAAAAGTTTCGACGATTCCCACGTGCATGATGGCCGGACCATGGTCTCCCGAGTCAAGCCGGATCACCGTCGAGGGCGCTCCACTTCCGACGTTGCGGTTAGTGAGTCTGCCGAGGACTTTGACGAATTGGACGCCGAAGACGAAGTATACATCAGAGACGCGTATCTTGTTTTCAGATCATTTTGCAAACTCTCGACAAAACAATTGTCACACGACGAGCTACTTGATACCCGCGGCCAGATGATGCGCTCCAAGCTGGTGTCATTGCACTTGGTCCATACTCTGCTGAACAACAACATTACTGTTTTCACATCCCCATTGTGTACCATCAAAAACTCGGTCGGCACAGAGTCTACGTCTTTTCTACAAGCAATCAAGTACTACTTGTGTTTGAGTATAACACGTAATGGCGCATACTCGGTAGACAGAGTATTCGATGTTTGTGCAGAAATCTTTTGGCTCATGATCAAGTTCATGCGCGAGCCCTTCAAGGTACGGTTAAAATTGTCACAAATGCTGCTTACAGTACACTAACAATGTGCTTCTACTTTAACAGAAAGAAATCGAAGTGTTCCTCCATGAGATTTACCTCGCTGTCCTCTCACACAAAACTGCGCCAATAGCCCAAAAGCTTACTGTTGTCAACATTCTTTGTCGGTTTTGCGCCGACCCTAGAGCCCTTGTTGAATTCTACCTCAACTACGACTGTGGTCGTGATGTCGAAAACTTTTTCCAGAGCATTATTGAAGACTTGTCCCGGTTCGCTATTAGCCAGGTTGTTATTACACCAGCTCAAGAACAATTATATGAGGAGAGAAATGGGAAGATCACGCCGCCTGGTGAGTGGCAATTACGACCAGTTTTACCACCACAGCTCTCGGTGGCACACATACTCCCCAAAGATGAGTTGGAGTCAGAGATTCCTAAAGAGTACGTCATCAAGCGTATATCGTTGGATGCTCTGGTTGAGTCTTTGCGCTCCTTGGTGAATTGGTCAGCTCCATTGCGGCAAGACCTTGAACCAGCACAAGATGGTCCGGAGACAAGGACTTCAGTGGACGTTGACACGAGGCCTTCGATTGATCCTAGTATCAACGAGCGTTCATCTAAAGCCGATACCCCGCTTGTATCTACACCACTAGAGGATGATCCAGACCAGCTTGAGAAGGAAAAAGCCCGGAAGACTGCCATGACCAATGCCATCAAGCTTTTCAACTTCAAGCCCAAGAAGGGTATCAAAGCTCTTATTGCTGAAGGGTTTATTCCTGCCGATACTCCCGGGGAGATCGCTAGTTTCCTCCTTTCAGATGAGCGTCTCGACAAGGCCATGATTGGTGAATATCTCGGTGAGGGTGAGCAGTACAACATCGACATCATGCACGCCTTTGTTGATGCCATGGAGTTCACTAAGAAGCGCTTCGTTGATGCTCTCCGCCTCTTCCTCCAGTCTTTCCGTCTTCCTGGTGAAGCACAGAAGATTGATCGTTTCATGTTGAAGTTTGCTGAACGTTATGTCAATGGAAACCCTAATGCATTTGCCAACGCCGACACCGCTTACGTTCTTGCTTATTCAGTTATTATGCTGAACACCGATCAGCACAGCAGCAAGATCGCCAAGCGCATGAGTAAGGAAGAGTTCATTCGGAACAACCGTGGTATCAACGATAACGCTGATTTACCCGATGAGTACCTTATTGCTATTTTCGAGGAGATTGCCCAGAATGAAATTGTTCTCAACAGTGAAAGAGAGGCGGCGGCAGCAGCTGGGACCGTTCCTACAACCAACAGTGGCGGCATTGCGGCCGGTATTGTGCAAGGTCTTTCCAACGTTGGTCGTGACCTTCAACGGGAAGCTCACTTACAACAGTCTGAGGAAATCTCCCATAGATCCGAGCAATTGTTCAAAAACCTATTCAAGAGTCAACGCAGAAACAACAAGACCGGAACCAAGTTTATCCCTGCCATCTCATCGAAGCATGTTGGCCCCATGTTTGAGGTCACCTGGATGTCTTTGTTCTCTGCGTTCTCAAGTCAGATGCAAAAGACCCACAACCTTGAAGTCAACAAGTTATGTCTCGAGGGTATGAAGTTGGCTACCAAGACGGCATGCCTCTTTGACCTTTCTACTCCAAGAGAAGCTTTCATTTCTGCCATCAAGAATACCACCAATCTTAACAACCCTCATGAGATCATGGCCAAGAATGTTGAAGCACTCAAAGTTATTCTTGAACTTGGTCAGACTGAAGGAAACTTTTTGCAGGGCTCATGGAAAGATATTCTTATGTGCATCAGTCAACTAGATCGCTTACAACTTATCACCGACGGTGTTGATGAGAATGCTGTTCCTGATGTGTCAAAAGCCCGGTTCCTCGGAACTCCTTCAGAGTCTCATTCCCGCAACTCAACGTCATCTACCAAACGGCCAATTGTACGTACCCGTGCAGGTACTGTTAACCAAGGTATCTCTACTGAGATTGCCCTAGAAAGTCGCTCTGATGAGGTTGTCAAGGGTGTCGACAGAATTTTCACCAACACTGCAAAGCTGTCTGGTGACGCTATTGTGCAGTTTGCTCGGGCACTGACTGATGTCAGCTGGGACGAGATCAAGGTTTCTGGATCCAACGAGTTCCCGCGGACGTACAGTTTGCAGAAGATTGTTGAGATCAGTTACTACAACATGACTCGTGTCCGTATTGAGTGGACACACATTTGGGATGTTCTTGGTGAGCATTTCAATATGGTTGGTTGCCACGAGAATACGGCTATTGTCTTCTCTGCTCTTGACTCTTTGCGTCAACTGTCTATGCGCTTCATGGAGATCGAGGAGTTGGCTGGTTTCAAGTTCCAGAAGGATTTCCTCAAGCCCTTTGAACATGTCTTGTCCAACACACAAAATGTTGCTGTTAAGGAGCTTGTGTTAAGATGTCTGATCCAGATGATCCAAGCTCGTGGTGACAACATCAAGTCTGGTTGGAGAACTATGTTTGGCGTTTTTACTGTCGCTGCCCGTGAGCCTCATGAGAGCATTGTTAGCCTGGCTTTCGAAAATGTCACTTTGGTCTACAAGACCAAGTTTGGCGTTGTGATTTCCCAAGGCGCCTTCACCGACTTGGTTGTTTGTTTGACCGAGTTCTCTAAGAACATGAAGTTCCAGAAGCGTAGTCTCCAGGCTCTGGAGGCTTTGAAGTCCATTATTCCGCGTATGCTCAAGACGCCCGAATGCCCTCTGTCGCGCACTAACCCTGATGGTACTCCTATTGCCTCGGTCGGGCCTGGCACATCTGTCGAGGAGGGCTTTTGGTTCCCTATTTTGTTCGCTTTCCATGACGTTCTCATGACTGGTGACGATCTTGAGGTGCGTTCGAATGCACTCGAGTACTTCTTTGAGAGTTTGTCCAAGTACGGAAACACCTTCCAACCTCAATTTTGGGATATCCTGTGGAGACAACAGCTGGAGCCCATTTTCATGGTTCTTAGGTCGGGTCCTGAAATGACAAATGCTCTGAATCATGAGGAGATGTCTGTTTGGCTCTCGACTACCATGATCCAGGCTCTTCGCAACTTGATCGCTCTATTCACACACTTCTTTGATTCTCTCGAGTACATGCTTGATCGTTTCCTCAAATTACTTGCCTTGTGTATTTGCCAGGAGCACGACACTATTTCTCGGATTGGTGGTAACTGCTTGCAGCAACTTGTTCTCAAGAACGTTAACAAGTTCACCCCCGAGCACTGGACCTTGATCGTATCAGCTTTCTGTGAGCTTTTCGAGCGCACTACCGCCCGGGAGCTATTTTCTGCCAACACTCTCAACTCCTCCACCACTCTGACTCCTATGGCCAATGGATTTGACATTCCTGGTCCCTTGTCTCCAACCACTGGTTCTGGAGACGAGAAGTCTCTCAAGATTAATGGTGGTGGCAATGCGGATCTTGATGGTGCCATAGCTGATGGTGATGCTGAGACTATCAGCGAAGTTAATGCTGCTCACCAACAGCTTGAGGACTACAAGCCATCGTCTAACCTCCAACAGTCTCAGCCAGTTGTTACTGCTGCTCGTCGGCGGTTCTTCAACCGGATTATCTCTCGCTGTGTCGTTCAACTGCTCATGATTGAAACTGTCAACGAGCTTTTCAGCAATGATGCTGTTTACACCCAGATTCCTTCTATCGAACTACTCAGACTCATGAGCCTACTAAAGGCTTCCTTCCTCTTTGCCCGTAAATTCAACAACGATCGTAACCTCCGTATGCGTCTCTGGCGGGAGGGTTTCATGCGCCAGCCACCAAACCTTCTCAAACAAGAGTCTGGCTCTGCTGCGACTTACATCTCGATCCTCTTCCGGATGTATGCTGATACATCACCTGAGCGTGCCAAGAACCGCAAGGACATTGAATCTGCCTTGATGCCTTTATGCAAGGATATCATCAAGGGTTATATTCATCTCGAGGAGGAAAGCCAACACCGCAACATTGAGGCCTGGCGCCCCGTCGTTGTCGATGTTCTCGAGGGTTATTCTATGTTCCCCGACGAGCCTTTTTCTGTCTTCATTAAGGAGTTCTACCCATTGGCTTTGGATCTTTTGTGCAAGAAGAACAGCACCGACCTTAGATTGGCATTGGTGCATGTCTTGAGACGAGTTGGTGAGGTTGGGTTGGGAATTACGGATCTCGGAAAGCCTATGGCAGATCGCAGACGCTCCAGCGCGCTAACGGTGAGAACAGAAGCTGATCATGAGAGTCATGATTTAGATCAAGATGATATGGAAAATGAGGAAGATGCTGCGGATAGCATGCATCCTGAGGACTTGTAGGTTAAGTTAAATCTTTGAATTTGAATGGTAGTCAAGTGTACAATGTGTTTTGTCTTCATATTAGTATCGGAATAGGGTTATTTACCCAGAATAAAACGAGATAAATTACAACATGGATGGATGTGTGTATTTCACTTGTCAAGTGCTCTATAGAACGTGTAAATACCATGTACATACAGTAGTCTCTCAGAGTTTGGTGGCAACCATTTGTTTCTAGAAGTACTGAAAATTCACACTCTAGCTTGGAATCAACAATTACCTTGACAGGCCGTGCCTGACAACCGACCGACTAAATCCCATTAAGTGCCTCGCCTTCGTAACACAGCTTCACGTCATGGGCGGTGAACCAATGCCCGGCAATATTTATTTTTCGGACACCGCTCTACCAAACATCTACAGAATTAAACCAGCCTCGCAGCCCCGCGCACCACGCACAATCCGCCATTTAAAAGCGGAAAGACCACCGCAATCGCCCTACAATTTCCCAAGCAGCTTGCTTGAAATCATACACAGAGTTTAGTCGTGTCATACGGTATTCAGCGCATCTTGTTAGCGATATAGGGCGATTGGCGCATTTCACTGTTCGCATCTTTTTTGTCATAATGTCTCGTGGTGGTGGTAGAGGTGGTGGTCGGGGCGGCGGCGCAGGTGGTAGACGGATGCCCGGTGGACCTTCTTGGGATATGGGCGATGAGATTGACGGGCGCCCGAGTGATCTTTTCCCGGTATGTTTGAACGGATTCTATATTTCCAGTGCGGTCGCTAACAATTGGGTCTTGTAATAGAAATATGATGTCCCACAACGCCAAATCCTAGATGACCTTGAAAAACGCCGTATTAAGCACCTTCTCCTCTTTCGTCGCCAAGTGCATAGCAGCGCACTGTACACACGCAAGCGCATTAACGCCAGAGACCCCCTCGGTTCACGACGAGCATATGGCCAGGAACAGACAAATGAGAAGTACAGTGTTAAGAGTAGAGCTACTGTAGACCCGTTCAGCAGTATGGAGACATATTCGCAGAGATTTGTGGAGGAGGAACGCACATTACCTGATTTCCGTGGACGGCCTGATTGTATGTATTCTTAGATGGGATAATGGGGACTTGGCATGGAGCTAACAGATACCACAGGCAAGGAACTATTCCCCGCGGAACTCCACAAGACGATAACAGGGAATGACTGCCCGGCTTCTCAACGTCGGAAGAACAATGAAAAGCGGTTGGAGCTGAGCACGATTACGGGAGATGAAAACGAGGATATTAATGCTCGTGTGCGTGCGTTGAAGGCGAATTTGGATGAGGGTGATGATGAGGGTGTAGAGTTGCGAGGTGATCTAGATGATTCGGATCATGGCGGTGAAGATGAAGAGGAGGATGAGGTGTTTGAGGATGAAGATGGCGGTGACTATGATGCCGAACAATACTTTGATGATGGTGATGGTGATGGGGATGACGATGGTGGAGACGATGAAGCCTTGCTTTAGGCACACCCTCAAGAGTAAGCCCACAATGTGCATAAATGAATTCAAAATACACAATTAGATGATATTCGGACAGCGAAAAGATCCAAACATAACGCGATGTACTAAGATTAAACATAACTCTACGAAAAAATCACGTGCATGATAGGAGAAACGACCGATGAAATAAAGAGAAAAAGACAAACAACCCAATGAAGTTTCATCGCCAATAAAAGCATATAACAGGACAACCGGCAACCCATAATAAAAAACGTAAAAAATCAGACCCCAGTCTAAACCAAGCCTACGAGCAAATGCACATAGACGAACATGCTTTTCATAAACATCTTAGTAATGGCGGTTAATGCCAGTGACCTGTTGTTCCAGGGTCATCAACATCTCACGCGTCTTCGCGACACTAACTGCCTGAGTGATAATGGCACCTCTCAGGTCGAGAAGGACTTGCTTGAGTTGTTCCAAGGTGGTGGCCTGGTGGCTCATACCTGGGGTCGCTTGAAGTTGCGTCAACTTTTCGTACAGACCGTGCTCAACTCGTGGCATGTGGGCCTGGATCTCCGAGATGTAGCCACGCAACTTCTTTTCTCTGTCGCCGAGGACAGCGGCCTGGTTGTTGAAGTATGAAATGAGGTCCGGCTCACCGGCTGCAGCAGGTGCGGCGGTGGGCGCATTCGTGTGTGAGAAAAGACCCGGAACATGGTAGTTGGCTGGAAGTTTCAGGTTGTCCACGGCTCTTGTTACCAGCTCGGCATCGACGATGTTCTTGTTGCTCATGGTGCGCAGCTCCTGGATGTGGGCGACGTCTTCCTCGAGGACAGCGCGCTGAACCAGACCGAACTTTCGCTGGAGATAGCTCACATCATTAGCCAAATTGCTAATCTCCTCGCCGTGACCGGGTAGGAAAGCCTCGATTTCGGCCTTCCATCCCATGATAACTGATATTATGTTGTCCATCTGAATAATTCCGTCCTGTGATTCCTTGGACAAATCTTCGAACTTGGTCGTTCCACGAACGTCTGCCATGTTGAGGTTAAGAGACCCACTCGTTTTCGCACTATATTAGTAAAGTTAGCATAAACAGGTAACAACAAAACAACAAGAACTTCGTACCCAGTAGTTGTGGTAGCAGCACCCGCACCTTGGGCAGGGGCAGCAGCGCCAAAAAGGCCAGTCGAAGGCTGCGCTGGAGCACCAAACATACTAACAGCAGGCTTCGCAGCGGTGGTAGCAGCTGCGCCGAAGAGACCTCCGGATGCTGGGGCGGCAGTAGTAGTGGCGGTGGTGTTAGCCGCACCGAAAAGTCCTCCGGATGCTGGAGCGGCAGGAGTAGCGGTAGTAGTAGCGGCAGCTCCAAAGAGACCACCAGTTGCAGGTTTCGACGCAGCAGCTCCGAATAAACCTCCCGTTGCAGGCGCGGCCGCGGCAGCTGGCTTCGCGCCAAATAATCCAGTGCTAGCAGTAGTTGTGGATGCGGGGGTCGCGGCGGCACCGAATAGACCTCCGGTTGCAGGGGCGGGTGTGGCTGTAGTCGCTGGTTTCGAGCCGAAGAGCCCGCCAGTGTTGGCGTTAGATGTGCTATAGTAAATGGTGCGTTAGCCATGAAGCTTATATATCAGGAAAGCCCTCAATAAGTAGTCGTCGCTTGTAGGACAACACAACCAGAGTAAACAATGTAGATTCCCATGGTACATTTCGTAGAACCATGGCAACAAAATGTATACTGGCATTTATGTAGAACATCCCTGGGATACAGTCCACACAGATCTGGTCGGTGTTCATTCGCCATCGTTGATCCCGTAAGCTTTCAACCGACACCATGATAGTATACTTACTTCCCAAAGAGACTCATGATGATAAATTATAAATCGCAAACAAAGTGAATAATGAGTAAGGATGATGATGCAAAACGCTTTCCAATTTCGGTCAATAATGAAGCGGCTTCCAATTGAGAGAGTGGTAAGAACCCGGCTGAAATCAGGCTGGTGACGTCGATGTGCGCAAAACACCTCCACAAATATCGTGAAGCTTAGCTTGGTAACACAGCAGTCGCCTTTTTTTACTTTAGTTTACTTGATCGCGTCCGTTGCGCAACAACCATCCAGGTGTGAATTGAAGTGTGGCGTAACGTGGCGTATGTGGCACAAGCTTCACGTTAGCATTGGTGATTGGTCAAACGCCTATTATGTGGGGCTTCAACTAGGGACTTGATCATGTCCGAAAGAAGCAATGCCCATCAAAATTCCAGTCGCAGTATCCATCACCAGATCGCGCATCAGTTCACGAATCAATAGATCATTATAGACCGTATATCAACTCTCATATCTCCATTCGTTTTTCCACATAACAACAAACATGTCTGATAACGCTATTGACTTTGACGACGATGACCTTTACGGCGACGAGACTGAAGCCGTGCCCACCACAGAGCCTACCAACGACGCTCCTGCTAAAGCCCAGGCGGGTAGCAACAACGAATCCGGAGATGAGAGTATCGAGGAGGAGGTAGAGGAGGAAGACGATGATTCGGTAGGGTGATCCAATATGCTCATGTCATGAAAATCAGTAACTCATATATAATCCTAGGATATCGATATCATCATCGATCGCCCCGACGGCGCAAGCGCAGAAAGTGCTCAGTAAGTAGACAAATAGTGTCGCCAATTCTGTGACGACCCAAATCTAACTTCCCTCCAAGAGCAAACAATCCGACCGACTCTCGTTCCAACCCACAGCGTACCGGCTCCGATGCTAAAGACTCAACACCATCTAATGACAACAACACGCCCCAACAACCACAAGGCAACATCCCACAATCACATCCTAATGCGTCCGCATCTGCAGTAACAGGCACCATACAATCTACATCTGCGCCACCACTCCCAGTCCCCAGGGCCGATGCCGAATCGAAGGCAAACTCCACATCAAAACTCGATATCAACGGAAACCCTGTGTATACGCCAGTTGGCAAGCCCATCATGTCAGTCGTCATCGATCACGATCTTACGGAAAATGAGAAGCCATGGCGTCAGCCAGGCACCGATCTCTCGGATTATTTCAACTATGGATTTGACGAATTCACATGGGCCCTGTACGCCGCAAAACAAGAGAGTATGCGCAATGAATTTGGCGCTGACGCGCTAATGGCCAACCAAAAGAAGATGATGGAAGAGTTTAACGCTATGATGATGGGTTCTATGGGTGGTGGTATGCCCGGCATGTCCGGTATGGATCCTAGTATGATGACGCCAGAGATGCAACAAATGATGTCGCAGATGATGAGCAGCGGTATGCCTGGTGGTATGCCAGGCGGTATGCCAGGCGGTATGCCAGGCGGTATGGAAATGCAAATGGACCCCTCAATGTTCGGAGGTCAGGGTAACAATGACGATGGCGGCGCTGGCGCTAGTGGTGACAATAGCTTTGGTCAACAACAGCAAGGCGGTAACATGATGCAAGGAATGAACCAAGGTGGCGACTTCAATCAAGGTGGATTCAATAACCAAGGAATGCAAGCCGGTCGCGGTGGTTTCATGGGAAGAGGTAGAGGCGGTATGCGTAGAAATCAATGGTAGGTCTGTCATGCACTTATGCCAATACAACTTTAATGATATCTAGGAGCATTCTCATTTATGGCTCCAACACTCCTCACATATTATCTACATACTAGTGACCATCATCGGATCTATCCTCTACATGTTTCATGTTACCATCATCGTGACCTGATGGCGAATGTGTGTGACTCCAATATGTCACGGCCACGCTACTCTTTCCCACAACATTCAGTGCTTCCTTGCACTTGTCAGCATCAAACTCTCCACTGAGAACCCAACATATATTAGCATGTTGACGGCCATCCTTGTTCCAACTGTAAGGAAATATCAAGTCCTGGTGTAAGAGTTTGACCGTGTGGTTTGTCTTACCATCGACAGGCAAAAAAGGACCTGCTTCTATGCGGGCCTTAAGGCCCTTGTCGATGGCGCCGGGGTGAGTCCGAAATTTATACTTCCGAATGTACTTGATTATAGCATTTCGCAATGCTACTGGACCGGTGATATATTCTGGAAACTTTCTCCACTCTTTCTTGTTTCCCTGTATTTCTAGGACGGACTCAAGAGGTAGCAAGAAAAAAGGATGTCCCGGGGTGGAAGCCATCCAAGCGTTTGGGATAGAATGCTCAAACTCGCGGTTGATTCCCATCCGCGCGAAGTAGGCAGTACGGTTTGGTTTGTAATCCACTCCATTATAAACTTCATGAGCGGGTATGTGAGGAATAGATGTGTTATCAAAAATGACGTTGCTGTTTTGAAGACAGTCGGTGTCTAAGTCGGCATATACTCTGAGGCACATGTTAGAGTCTGTATCAGACTTATACAAATGCAGCAAAATACTCACCCTCCAAAGATATACATATACATATTCCGGGCAAGATCAGCCCGATAAATATCACTCCGTAGGGAATTGTATGCGTCCAACATCCACGGGAAATACTTGGCCACCAGGGCCAAATTGTCATCATTCGTCCATAACACCCATTCGTAATCGGGGTGCTTCTGTCGACACCCTCCACTCCAAGACTGGAACTTCTTAGGAAGTTCGTTGTTAATCCAACTTTGGTGAAAAATCCTCGGGACAGATCCCAACCGGGTAGCAATTGGGCGATTCAAAAGTTCAGAAGCATTGATAATACGGGCTGTAAAAGAGGTATCGACCGAGGAATTGGCCGGTAATGGTGGTACTGGAGTTGGCGCTGAGACCGACTCAAGTGGGGCCGTTGTCTCATTTGAAACGAAGGTTGATGGTTGCCAGTGGCCGGGTTTTGTGGATTGCACACTGAACGGCTGGTCGTGGGACAAGGTAATGAATATTCCAACAACAACAAATATGGCTAATGGCAATATAAACCGACGAAAGTTGCGCACTGGTACTAACATGATAGAATAAAAGCGTATGATTCAATGGTATAAATAAAGAACGTGGTTGAGAAGAAGCTAGGTAGATAATGCTACAGAACGAGAGACATCTGAGTGTTTGGTTATATCACGGGTAGCTGCGCCGAGGTGGCGCGTCCGGATCGAAGTGGTGAATTCAACGCTGTGTCTACAAACAGAGTTACCGCCTTGATTAACATGGGATTCATCATCTCTTATGCACGTGGTCCTGGAAAGGGTGTAATAACCCTTGAAAGTATACTAGCAGCCTACTGAAAGTTTTGGTTGTTTGATTGATGTTTTAAATGTTCATGATTTTTGTAGAGCCCCCTTTTTTTATAGATCGTATGACATTGACATAGACACCAACTTCGCCCGATTAATTCGGCGATTCAACGTTACCCAGGGCTTTGTTGTCTATCAGACTATGTAAAAACGACAGACCTCTCATCACGCTATTTTGCGCACGTGCGGACCAAATGTGGGCAAAAGGTTGTGTACAATATCGGGATGTAATAGACTTAAATTCACGGGAGAGTCACAAGTAACAAGGGTTCAGGAACAACAAGAATGCAAGGATTGGTATTAATGAAAATGGACGTCTAATCGTCATCTAAGAGATGCTAGGAACGGGAACAAGAGGAAAGTCATGCGTATATCTGTAGGAAAACCAACTTTTCGAAAAAAAGTCGTAACTGTTGTTTTAAGGTCGATTAAGTACAATTCTCTAGAAGATAGAGTGAATGGCAACCTTAGCAGCAAGTAACAAGATGGTAGCAGACGAGACCTCGTCGGTGGAACGAGTCCAGCCCTCCTCGATAGGAAGACGCTCCTCGCTGAAGAAGGTCTTGACCCAGGTAGAGTCAGCGTAACCTTCAGAGCCCTGGCCGAAGATGGAAAGGTAAAGAGCAGTCTCAATCATAGAGAACTCAATAGCAGAGAAGCCCATGTCGAACTCGGGGTTGGCAGCCTTGGCAGCAGCAAGACGAGCCTTCCGGGCCTTGGCGGCGGTCTCGATGGTGATGGAGGTCTCGTTGAAGTACTCGGCAACAGAATCCCAGATAGTGGAGTTGAAGGAGTGGTTATCACCGAAGTAGATATCGTTACGCGAAAGAGAACCATCGTGCTCAATGACTGTAGGACAACGTTAGACAAAGATTTAAACAGACAAGATTAGCATTGTTGACTTACTACCGTGGGCGTTGATATCATCAAGGTTGAAGGTGCTGGCGTTACCGGTGGTCGAAGTAGTCAAGGCCTTCTTGCCGACAAGCTCAGTAGCAGCCTCAGCAAGGTTAACACCGGCAGTGAAACCAGCGACCAAGTCAGCCATGGAAATGTTGACACCGTCACGGGGAAGGTAACCGTGGTTGGCCAGAGTGTTGACCATGGGGCAAGGAGAGCGACGGTCAGTCGCAGAGGGAGCCTGCCAGCTGTGGTCATCGTCATCACGGGGCATGACCATGCCAGGGTGGGCGAGAACCTGGGAGGCGGAGGCGAGAGCGACGAGGGCGGTGGTGAAAGAAACCATTTTGATTATTGTTGGAGCAGTTTGTTGTGTAATGATAGATGTGGAGGATGCAAGGAATGAATGAATGCTAGGACAATGTGTGTCTAGACGAGTGAGTGAATGAATGAATGCAAAGGATAACCAGAAAGGTTGAGCTCCAAACAAACTACTTAGTCTAGTCTAGGGCGGGAATACCAGACTTTATAGATATCTTAGATGGCCATGTCCCAAAAAGGCAAACGTCCGTCTGGGTGGACAATAGTCAATGCCTCCCTGGCTCCTATGCTAGCCGTCTCGGTATCATCCAGGGCACTAGTCTCGGCCATGGACGTTTGCTTTGGTGGTTCCACAATTGGTACCCCCAGAACCTCATTTTCTCAGCACGTCCCCCACCCCCGGACTTCCCTTCCACCGATGATATTCATCTGATCGGTGTAGTTGTACAATATAAACAGATAAACACGTCCAAATCCGCACCTACAATAAGTGAACTCCGCATCCCATGCGAATCTGTGCTCATGCATCGCGACCCTCTCCGCACGATTGAAAATGGGCCGTGGTGGGCATTTCACTCGCCATTGTGGATAATTTGCGTGAGATCATGTTGACCGCTAATCAAGAGGGTTGCTCCTCACACATGGAACCGATTCGATCGGAGACGTTTAGATCGATCTGCCTGTCTCCCACATCCCCCTAATCCGCCGGTTCCAAATGTCTTCCACACCAAACCTGCAAAGTTCAAACCCAAAGCTTTGGTGTTCATGACTCTATGTGCCCTGGGCTCACATCCAAAGTATATCCAGACCGCAGCCGTTAAAGCGAAGACAACACATGGCATATCAATTACGATAAATCATTCCACTGGAGTTTGACCAAGGAAGGCTAAAACAATTAAAAAGAGAAAAAGAGACCGTTGGCTAGATCTAACATGGCCAGGGCCAGTATGGTCAAAGTGTCGTGCCGGTCCAAGATTTCCATAACGGGAGCGTACCGAGTTTCAAGTGGGGCTAAATAGATGTTAGTTAACAGACTTGTTACTTTTAGGACACCAAATTCCCTACAAAACCTAAAATAGTCAAAACTTTTGCTTACATAATACAAGATCTACGTTACAAAGTTAGAGTTTCCCCACCGAAAAAAACAAGTCCTATCGAAGGTAAATTATGTCTTCCATCGTAGCTTGACAGCGGGCGTAACCGATTACCCTTATAGTATATCCAACTCGGGATACAAGTTTTGTCGCTGCAGTCACATCCTTGATGTGCAGATTAATTTGCCGGCACAGAACTGTGTTGAAACTTGTGATACCAATTGGTCCGCAAATGCATTCCAAATCATTTCCAGCGTCATATCATCATAGTATCGCACCTTCTACATTAAACCAATTTGGCTGCAAGAAAACTTGAATGAGCACCTATATGGCGAGTTATATGCACCAATGCTTTCCAGCCACCTACCACGGCCACTGCTTCCCATCCGGAAGTCACTCCGAGCCCAGTGACTAACGAGAAAACGGAGATTATTGATTGGCCAATTGACTCTTTAAATCCGCCTTGACACTATAATTCCAGGAACGTGACAACTTGCCGCCAATTCCGACAATCCGTCTGCCCAAAAAGGACCACACAAGAACAGCATTCTAGAACGGAATTACCCATGACGTGTTTGTACACACCTGTATGCATCTGTCTATTCTGGAAAGTATTTGCTTGGCATATCAACCACCATCAGTATGTTTCTTATTTAATATGGTTATTTTGGAAATATCCATTTGTCCAGGAGTTCGGCCATGTGCGCTTCTGGCTTTTATATACATAGAGTTACTAAAATACACAATGATAAATGCTGTCGTCGGAATAGCGATATTCCTACGGTAGTTTGTTCGTCACCTATAACCAAGCGATCGGATTATACGTTCTCGTCGGGGATGTCCCCGGTATAGAGAGCGTTGTTGGGAAGAATATCACAGCGTCTCGCCACACAAATTCCAACATTCTCTCTGTTGGTAGATGTTTTGACCACCCAACCTTCGGAGTCCGATTGCTGTATTACACGGCACGGCTATAGTGTTGATGATTCAACCCCACTATCCGAGGTTTGACCACTCCATAAGCGCTAGAAATTTAAGCACTCAACAGCTATCTGCAGCCTCCTTAAATATGCAACTTCAAGGGAGATTTCGGTACCCCCTTGCCTACACCCAACCCATGCCTCTACGACTGAGTCTTGACCGTGCCGTTAGGGAGAGTGTATTTGGAATTTTCATCGCGGTAAAGATATTCCGAGTTGTCGGTTCTGTTGGATATGGATCTACCAACTCGTTCTCAAAGCCCGCTCCGTGTCCGATCCAACTTGGTTGGATGTCTTTGTTTCCCGAATACGTCGTCTAGATACAAAGGGCATACGTGTAGTACATACATACCTACCGTGCCGTCATCTTACATGTCTTTATGCATGGGCTACACAAGTACTTTTGTGTCATGGGATGATCTACGATGTATGCACGATAGAGGCTCTCGTCATCATTGTCAATTCGGGGAATGCTATTGGCATATAGGTGATTGGGTATACAAGGCACAAGCATATGTATGTACATACATGTTCATATATACCCTTTAACATGTACCGATATACCCAGGTCATTGAGGTTCTGTTTGGAGGTATGTACATACATACATATATGTAGTCGATCGTTCGCCTATCTGTCTACGTGGTGAAAGATGTGCCGTGTGCTCTAGCGCAGATCACTCAGTAAATATCTTAACCGAATTCAAGTCCCGTCTAGCCGACCATCCTACCACACGGTGATCAAAACTCGTGGGTTTGATAGCCAACTTCAGCTCTGGAAGCTTCATGTGCACATCCCTCACGATACTGCAACCTGTCTCAACATGAGGCTTTGGTTCGGTGCAAACATCGTCTTGGCAACGTTTATAACACCTCAAGACTTGCCCCTTAACTCCGATTCGACAAGGAACCAAAAGTGCATTCAAGGCAATCCATCCACAAAGTTGATAACCGTGCTACGAACAAACAATATCAAGTACAAAGATTGGCGCCGGCTAACCCTACGTTTGACCGACATCTGAGAGTTTTCTCGACATTGCCCTACATATACTCGTCTGGTAACAATATCTGTGTCATACACCTATTTTAGATCTCGAGCCTTGTGGCCACTGTGGATGCAATACAAACAGCAGAGACCCATAAAAATATTGTCTTCGCTTGGCGTAGTGGTATAAAGCTTCGTATTGTCGCATGCAGTTAGGTAGGAAACCCGAACAAATAACCCTAATAATACACGGGTTATCAAGTCACTCCTAGCGTACTTAAATATATCCCCGTCTAAAATCAAGAGACCCCGCACACAAACTCGACTCGTGTCTTGTTGAGTGCACCAAAGAAATCTCGCATTCTACAATATTGCCACAGCTGAATTACAAGTTTTGATCCTGCGCACTATATGCACAAAAGTGACAAGGAAGCAGAAACCCAGTTCATTAGCCTTGATAAGCTGAGCACAAGCTACTTGCAGTAACCCAAATAAGAAAGTATGAAAAGACATCGGGTCCTGGCAACTACAAGCTGTTCATGCTATTACAAACGGGTAATAATGTCATCGCGGTGCAACACATCCCCCTTGTTACACGAGGACTTGTTCTCTCAGAGACATGGTGAAAGTGGGTCCTGATTGGTTAAGACGTTTCTGTTGGAACGAATCTGTACCAAACCCCTTGACAGTTGAGGACGAGCTAAACTCTTAAATCCCGTTTAAGCTAAATGGAAACAACGAGATAATCTTAAATTCGGTAGTTATACATGTCAACGTCGTATAAGCAATGATGTTGTCAGACCTCGCGGACAATTTCTATCTCCGGGATTCCCACGACATGTTGTAAGACATCACAAATTTATGTGGATGAGAGTTCAATGAGGAACATGTGAATATAATTCATTTGTGTTCATATATAACAATAACAAGCAGACATAGCTTGGGCGATTAGAACAAGGTATTGCTGTTCACACTGAAACGCAATCTGGTGACATAAAGAGAGATGCGAACTGGACTTGGATATAATGGTTGTTGAATTGGGGCAAACAGCAATATATTTTGAAGGCAACCGAAGAAAGGCATTGAGATATGCCAGAACTGTTTAGTGGTGATGCATATTTGGATCATACTGCGGATGATGCGCCATGTACTGGTCATGAATAGGCGTGTGTTGGTCGTGGACAGGTGCATGTTGAGTATGTTCATGATGAACATGGGTCGCGGGATATGTACTGTAGGGCCAAGGAATCAATGGCGGGCCGTATCGAGCATCGGTACCTCCCCTTGGTGTTAGAAGATTATCCATGGGTAGTCGATACCACTGATGTATCTGCTGGGAGAAGCCCGCCTCTGGATGATTACAGATATACCATAGGTGGAAGCGCAACTTGTCAATTTCATCATATAGTTGGTTCTGCAATGATACATCAGGTACCGTTGGTATCGTCATATCCGGCGGCGCTGCTATCATGGGGCCGGAGCCACGTATATTGCGGTTGGTTGTACCAAGACTAGTGGGCATAATCTCGTCACCTGTTTCGTCCGGAGGGTGTGGGTTTGGTTGTTGGGTTGGAGTTGGACCCATTGGAACAATCCAATCGGGCAACTGGCAAAACGCTTCTAACTCGAGATTCCACTTTTCTGTATGCTTTGGAGCTCGCCCACCGCATGATTGTCCGAGATGAGTAACAAGGGCTTCCCGGGAACCTATAACCGACCAACACTTTTGACAAACGGCGCTTATTCGGTGATTTAGATCTGTTGAAGAGGTGGCTTCGTTGAGGGCTACGCTGTCAAAAATGGCGCAATCTTTGCATTGCGACTCGCCGCGTTCGAGAAAGTTATCCTGCGAACATATGGCTATATAGCTCTGCCCGTGTGTATTTTTGCGATGACTCTTTTCATCCTGTGCCCGTCGACTTCGAATGAGCCGGTGGTGACGGCCTAAGTGGACGCTGGCAAGCGAAAGGACATATGTCAGTATTTGTATGACTGATTGGGTTCACATTAAATGTCTAGGTCAGGCACGCGACACAAGCTCACTAGTACTTACACAATATCTCCGTTTTTTTCATGTTGATGCCAACACTGTGACCATTCTCGTTTATTGTATCGTTTAGCGTCATAGAATGCGAATGGGCACATCCGTTTGGTCGAATTTTCCAGTGATGGTAATGGGTCTACGGGGCCCATTATAACTTGTTGTTGCTCCGACTCGACGAGACCCATTGGTGGAACTGTTCTTTCGTGGGGATGTGGTTGAGATGGCTGACCATGTTGCTGTGCTAGATTGGTTGACCATTGTTGTTGCATAGGAATTGGTTGAGGCTCATTTTGATGCAAGCCATCAGAATTGGAGATGAGATGGGACCCTGCTGGCCCTTCATGAGGCTGAGGTTCATTGAACTGCGGAGGCTCGTACGTGTAGTCCATTTGGTCTGGGAATACCTATTAGCTCGACTGGACCATGAATTGTTGTGTTTTGAAACCAAATGCAGACTCAGACGAACTACCTATCGGTAGATTCATCTAGAGCCAACCGATGTGTGTAATGGATTCAAAAATGAGGGGGTTAGGAATAGCTGCGGAGCATTAAAACGGTACGAGTATACACACGGCCATTGTAACCGTAGGGCAACGCCGACTGTCTGACGGGGGGTGATAGACATGTTTGGTGGCCTAGTTTCCAAAGTGATAGGCCTATCAACACAAGGTCCAACGGGCTGAACCTTTGGAACTGCCAGGTCTGATGTAGTAACCTACATTCTAAACTTGGTGTTTTGATTGAAGATTCCAAACGTATGGGGGCTTGTGTGACCAAGACTTCTGGGGGCGACTAGCTCCGTAGTATACTTCGAATTGAAACTCCCTGGTATCGAGATACACAACTGAGAAGCCCAAGAAAGGATGTGTGACTATGACTAAGGCAGCGGACACATACTCCAAGCGTCTGTGCCAGCTGAAAGACAGTGGTGACGGATTATGATGATGACGCCCTAGGCTCCAATGGTGTCCAGGTGTGGAAAAAGCCAACAATCGAATACCGATGTGCCGATGGTAATGGTACGTAGGCAATTCATGAGTTGGCTACAGAAGCAAAAGAGACATAATAATATCAAACGAAATATAGCAACGACCGGCATTCACAGGCTAAACTCTGGTTGAGTGTCGCTGAGAGTCTTAGGACGAGTGTTCTCCATAGCCTGACGGCCATTGAACTGCCAATTTGGACGGGAGGGGGGGAGGGACATGTTTGCAACACTCTGGGCCTGAACTCACCTGTCATTTGAACGTCTGGGATCTTCGGTCTTGTTCGTCTTTCAGTTCCCGATATAGTCCGGGTGCGCTTGTGCGGGATATTTGCGGTCTGGGCGGATGTGTCTTCCGGAGTTCGGGGTGGTGTCATTTTATAGAGGGCGTCCAATATTTTGAAAGTGGCAACGAGATGTTGACGGGATGTTTATTTGTGTTTTTTCTCTCCTCTTTTTCCCTTGCCTTTTTTTTCGTAGCCTCCCCAAAGAACGACCGCGTCGGAAGGCAAAGTCTGTCAGACGGTGCGCACTGATAGATGCAGAGCCCCGGTCAGCCCTCCACCAGTCGTCTCCCTGTACTGCTTCTGAGTGCGGAATGATCGGAGACAAACAGTTCGAGACAACGATGACAGTGGCTAGACCAGGAAGCTAGAGGGTACAGGTGTCTGGCTGTGAAAAGTGTAGCCTGACAAATTGGTGGAACGGGCCGGGGCCGAATGGCGACCTATATCTCTGAGTCGCAGCTTGACTACAAAATAATAGGTAGGCTAAACAGCAAGATATCTTCACGGCAGAATAGTCGACAAAGCCTATGACGACGATATATACTACACCGTGACGTCAAAACCCAAAGAAGGCCTGATCACTAAGTTGGGGGTAATAGGGCTCAAGTGAATTGGCTACTTGCGTTCGCCTGGGATCAATACAAGCACGGCCGTGGGACGGTTCAAGTGAGTTCAAGATATCGTAGCTAATTGACACTCGAAGAGGTACCGGTTTACAAGGGCCGAGTGCAACTATTCAGTGTAAGGGTACGTCTTGTATCTCTTTCGTACGTACAGTCCGTGTCCGTTGTGGAACAAAAGAGATGGGGCCGCAAAAATGACAAAATTCGGAATTTGTCGACGGCAGACTGGGTTTTGAACTCGGAGTTTGGCGCCACTGTTGGTAATCAAAAGAAGGAGAACCCAGGGCAAAGGAACTCCACTGGATCGTGGGGAAAAAATTGCAAATGTGTGTTGCAATATCAAACAAATCTTTGAAAGAGACTTAGAACCGGTTCACCGAAGGACCGGTATGTGCAGGTGGTGTTGGGCCACCGAACAATAAGCGTAATTGAAATGAATGATTCCAAGGTCTTCAAGGCCGCACTCGATCTACGATCGGAAGATGCAAAACCAAGAGTTGGGCGAATCGAGGTATGCAACAACCCAGATGGGGCCGTTACGGAAACTGGGTCTCTCGTCAACTTGGGCAAGGGTGGAAAGCGGGTGGTCGGAGTTATAGGAGGGTAGTCTGACAGTAACAGGCAAATTCAAAGACCCTGATGTCCGCTACAGTTAGGAAAACGTCAATCTTTGAAGCCCATTCATGAAGGAGGGGGGCGGACAAGAACGGTTGGCCCTGTCAAGAGGAGGCGTTTGTCGGACAAACAAACCCTTGCGTTAAATTCTGAGAAGGGTGTATAGAGATGCCGTCAGACAAATGATAGCCTGTAGGTAGAAGGTGGCACTGGCGCCCACGGGATTGCGATTAAGTATTTAAACTCGTGTCAAGGCGGCGTGTGTGAAGTTAACTGTGAGTACAGCACTCGTGACACAAGGCCATAACAGTGTAGTGCCGAATGCCAATGATTGCATTAATATGACGACGCAAGCTAGCAGTAACTAGAGTTAAAGTTAACATGTTGTGCAATAAAACTTGTATGGAGTGAAAGAACACACCTGATGTTCAAAGACTTTTTGTGTCGGATAATATCGAGACTGACCAGAACGGTTGAGATTTTTTCTTAGGGTGGTGGATAAATAGGATGTAGAAGTGTGGATGTCCCAAGGTGGTGTCGGCATGAAATAGACTTTCACAGTAATATACATTCTCCCGGTGCCTTATAGATAATCACGAAACAACATGACGAACAAAGATCCCACCAGCAATGTGTTGAGACTTCTGTGCAGACTCTGCAAATTTGAAGAGCGACGGACTTTACTGTAGTAAAAGTCCAACTAGTATTCCGGTAGGGATGATGAAGAATTATAATCTGCAACGAGCATGCTTCTTCGACGGTCAGTAGGATGGATGTATGTATGCTTTTTTTCAAATAACCGTTAGCCCAGAAGAAAATAGGCAATTGGTAGGCTTCGTGGCGGGACGGCTGTGGCATATAGGAAGTAGTGTGATGTAAGGCAGGAGGGGCTATAGCTCGAAGCCGGTAGATCCCAGAGATATACACGGGATGGCAAGAATGTTAAATTTTAGTAGGTAATGGTAAAATAGATAAATGCTTGCGGACGTTAGACTGTGTTGAATTCCGTACTCTGTTGGTAGTTTTTCCGAACGCAGCTATTCGCAACATTCCAGTGAACGTGGTGGACAACGATACCCGGAGCAGATTTTCGGCGATGGAGCATGACGGTGCGAGGGAGAAGTCTAGCGGATAAAGACGCAATGGCGTCTGACAGGACAAGGGGGTGGGAGCGCTTCTAGCTCCATAGAATACTTCACTATACGAATGACCAACAGGTTCTGGACCGATTCCTACAAATACTACGGTACGTAAAAGACCAAGCCACCCGGAGTTGGATTCAACGCAACACTATGACTACGATTCTTTGGTATTTCAAGAGAATCTCTCCCAAGTACAATGTTACATGACAATGATTATATGATCAATGACGAGACTACGATGAGATTCGAAGCTCATGTTAGTGGTCTGAGTTACTACTGACGAACCTTCACAACCAAGGACCGTCAGTTCAGGCGAGCATATTGCGAAGCAAAAGGTTGCTTTCACAAACTGGCGCGCATGATAGGAGTGCAGAGTTACAACGACGCCTAAAATGACACGCTTACGGAACATGTTTATCAGATTTGTTGATCAATACTTCGGAGTCAAAAAGGACGGCCGAAGTGATGGCGGCCCAATGGTGGAATCACCATTGGGCCCATAAGAAACATAGATTGGCAATATGAGGTGTTGGCTTTGCATCAAAGCTGCAGATAGTACATATGCATACTCGGGGCTAGACGAAGACAATGTTAATTGACCAACACTATACCCTGATATCTTTCCCCGCATATGAGTATCATGGGTAATGATCAGTGTGCCCCTCGGTGCAAGGCCCGGTGCGGGTTGCCTAGGTCGCACAACCAAACAGCTAGGTTGATAAACAAAATCAATATACCAGGCCTAAAGAAGCACATGATTCGAGATAGACAGCTCTTGTAACCACCATGTGAATCATACTCTCGATCAAGACAACCATGTGTACAGTTTAAAATATGGCCAAGATTCAGAATAGCTCTTGTTTGGAGAAATCTCCAAGTTGGCGGTGAAAGGAAAAAATAAATCCGTAGGAGCTGTATCCGACATGTATGTGCTATGTATGTATGTACAATGCACGTTTAGTCGAGATGGGTTTAAGCATTATGATATTCGACATGGTCCCCAAGGCTATAACCGGAGCTTCGAGTATATGGAGACATAGTAAAATACGATTGTCGTGAAATTTGAAATGTAGGCAATATCATGGAGTCCATTAAGACGAAGGACCTCACTTATCACACGATGTGTTGGAATGCCCGTGATCCCTCGTTAAAACGGAAATGTACGTGTAAGGGATCGGGCGAATTTGGGATCATAGGTACCGACGCGAGTCGTGAAATGATTCTTTGAAGATATATGCGAGTGAAAGGAAGCTTTTGGTATAATATAGTGAAGGTTAATAGCAACAAAATAGAGAGGCAAATGGTGTTGTCGCAGAAATAAATTGACAGGCTCCCAAAAAGTGCGCAAAATAGAGTCCCTAACTATGGAGAAGGTCGAGTATTTGTGAAGGGAACTACTGATTTTCTTGGTGAAAAATTGCGGAAGAAATTGCAAAATTTGTTCTGTGCAGTTCTACTCCTTTTAGATTGTGCCCAACCACTTCAGAGCTCTGAAATCCAATCACATCTCGTCTTTACACTGCACTCTTGAAAAACGCATACTGGAAATATCGACCCCAGTTAGCTTGTCCGACAAAATAGACCCGTTCCACATGAAGGATGATTGAAATGGCCCTGGATGTAGTGGCGTGTAGAAAAAAGTAGGTGTAGTCGCTGTGCGCAATCCATGTCGGTGCACATGCATTATGTCTAGTATGGTCACCCACTATAAGAGATGGCTGACCAGAAAAACAGGGGCGCGATGTGCACATCTCAGTTGAGGCCGACGACCCAAGTGTGCCAGAAGTAAATAGCTATACATTTGTACAGATGAATGAAGTTGGCACTTTAATCTTGCCAGAGGAATCATACTTGAGGCGTAGACGACAATACGTGGATTCCTAGATGCACATGCGCAGAAAGACGGGTAGCCCTGTCGATTAACTTGCCGTGTCAAAACTACAATTCCGTGTGTATACTGCTCGTAAGATGTATATAGCCCAAAAAATCGTAAATGATTTGAGGGATAGACAACATGAACTTCATTTGTCCACTCAAATCAAGGCCTCACAGAAGAGGTACTAGTGGTTTGGAACATCCTCGACCAACATGCTCATCAGATATCAAACCCCCAGTTTTTGGACATTTTCTCGCATTAAAAAACCGATTTTGTATATACATACACACACATGTGTACTGTGCGGACGGTACATCAATACCCATGCTAAAAATCACATGACATCGGCATTTACATGAGCCAATATCTCCCGATCATAACATGCTGGAAGAAATCAGTGTCATGATATCCTCCAGGAGCCTCCGTCACAGGGACACATGCACAATCAATTGACCCCGCCAAACTCTAGACAAGGACTTTTCCCATGCCGCGACGGTTCTAGTGCTTCCTTTCTATGGTTACTAGTGATCGTCACACCAAACTATTTGGTTGAACTTTCGCGACAGTTATGACGTCTCCCCCCTGTAACGAGCATGTGAATCACTCGTCTGTTCTTTTCTCTCATTCTCCATACTAGCTTGCTGTGTAAACGACTGACATATGGAATGGAGCTAACAGCCCCAAAGAACCTTCAACAAATCAAATGATCAGTTTTCCCACTAGTCTACCTTCCTTACAGTTAGAGTAAACGACAATTCACAAATACATTGATGTATGGACATGTCCAAAAGCCTGTAAGCCCTGGGTCCGCACGGTCGCTTGGGAGTACAGGTCAACCGACACTTTCAAGATATGGATGTATGCAGCCTATAATCTGTGTATCTGGGCTTACAGTGGTTACAAATTGGCTCAAAATTTAGCCTTGACAGCAATATTGGGATTTCACTTGGACTTTTGCCCAATCCAGAGGTTAGTTTTAAGATTCAGCTCTTCCCAGCCCAATGGTCCGGGTTCACACTGAGCGATTTTCAAGCCGATATCAATGCTCCAACCAGAAACAAGAATTATTCACTGATACGGGAACGCAAATGTGTACATGTCAATACATTCCCACATATATTCGGATTTATGTCTCGGAAATATCAACCATACATGAGAACATGCATATTACGATGCCAATCAATATACCCACATTCTATTGAGATTGTTCCTGACTAACCAAAGGGTTGCACCCTAGTGCAAAATCACGTGTGAAGCTTGTATGGGTATCCCTACAAAAATCCCATTCCCGTGATGTAGTACAGCACGCTAATTCCGCACTTTCAGGCGTCCTCGAGTATATTTGGTCGATAATCTATCGTGATTGGATGTGCGTTTGTGCCCATATGCTTGCTGGTGCAGAAAGGAATATTGGAAGATATCCAGCCGAGTACACGGATATATTGTCTTACCGTAATCACAGGACCGATCGAACACTTTGCGATGAAATCAAAGGTGATGCATGATCAATTGCTGTGATGACAAGAGACGCTGCGATTGTAGACCCTCAGGTCTATGTCGTATGATATTTAGTGTTTAGTAATCTAGGCCGACTCATGCATTCCCAATCACACCCTATGGCACCGATTGAGTATGACTCAAGATGCATACATAGGTAACTACATATACATACATATGCTTGTACATATAAAGTTGTGTCTATGCATGTGGTATGTATGTGTATCTACACCTGATGTATTACACTATTTATTGATTGGTATGGACGAGCCCAACAAAACTGTCCCGTTTTCAGTAAAGCCGACTGCCTCGGGCAGCAACAGGTTTTTGGCCAGCTAGGGGCCAAATCAGTCAGGCTCTCACTGAAAATATGGAGTGCTGCAGTTCTTTTCAATACAGGCAATGCAATCCTAACGGATGAATGCGACTTATATGTGGGTCCTCCTGCATAAAGGTTGCCATTCGAGTCTTCTGATCCACACCGAGTGATGCGGACATATGCAGTGTCGAGGACCAGGAACATAAGCGTGAGCTACACCGGTAATCCATCCACGAGCCGGACTATCCACTTCTGTTGTCTGGATCATTGGGCTGCCGTGGACTATGCTCCTTCAGTCCCAGTTTGAGTAGCGGGGGATGACGGCCCAACTTACGACAGCGCGGGGTAGGTTGAGTTCTTGGCTGTGATAATGACGATAGCAAACTCTGTCGTGTTTTAACGACAGTTCTAGGGTATAGATATTACCAAGTAATGTAACTGCACATTGTATCAATGTTATACATGATCGGGCCGGTTTCCTCTAAAGCTTTCTTGAATATATATGTATATAATCTCCCGGGCAAAATGGCCACAGGATAGTGATGCATCCTATGCGACAAAGCCATATACTTGCTTGTCTTATCGGCTTTTGGGATAGGCATTCACCTCTTTGTTGTCTAATCACATGGCTCAGTTAAGAACTTTCCTGCAGCCTCCTGCTGGTAACTTGTGAATTGCTAAACCTTTTAGCTGTATTGTTAAGGGCGTCTAAGACTTGGGTACATACCTAGATTCGTACATATCATTGTATGAGCGCATAGTTGGTCAAATGTTTCATACTGATGTGTCAGGTAAATTTAACTATTGGTCCCACGAGTCAACCAAGGAACTACGATTCACAATCAATCCCCTTGGTGTTTTGCCATCTTCAAATCACCAGAATTCTCGGGTTATCTGATACTATGCCAATGTGGTTAATACGACACCGGCCTCCAAAAACTACAATGCAGCATTGCCTATGTAGAATACTTCCATCTATGTAATAGGTGGTTGGTATAGTAAACAATCATATCGCCAAAAATGTCACAGTCTAGTCTACGTCGAATTTGTGACACCATCCCTTTATAGATCTGTAGTCGGGATTGTGTACACACATAACCTAAATACCCGGAATGTACGGGTACTGACAGGTCTTGGAAAGATCCATAGACTAGAAACATATGACGTAATTGGGGGGGCAATGTCCCACCCGGGACATTAGTGGAAAAAGAAGAGCATGGTGGTAGCTTGATGGGTTCCTACACCAAGGCAGTAGGAGTATATGAATGACACGAACCAGTAGTAACATTGGATTGTCAAAATTTACATGCATTGTTTTCAAGTTGATTCTGAGAAATAGTGCTGGGGATACCAGTCAGTGTAGTGCAAATACAATCGCAGCCTTGATGCGAATTCATATGGTGGTGAACTTCGACCCACATATCATTTGAACGATCCTCGGATTGATGAGAAGTGATACTCAAAGAACACCAGCACCACCGCGGCGACGTTCCTTCGGCTTGATACTTCTCCATTGTACGTTTTTTTTATAATCATAAATGCTTATTATCCCATCTAGGGACATGGCATGTGTCCATTGTACGTCGGACCGTTTCAAATACATTAGATTGTCACGCATCGTATTTAGGATTGAGGTAATAGCTGCTGACATGACGTCATCGATCGGAAGCTCGGAGGCGCCTGACAGTAGGATGGGAAGTCAAATGATGTAATGCAATACAAAGATGTGGAGCTACATAGTGGGGTTTTCGTCGGCTAATCAAGCTACTAAATCACGGCGGACATCGAGCAAAGGAGGTTCATGTGCTTATGGGGTTATCTTGCGTCAATACCCAGAGTACTTCCCTGATCAGCACTTGTTTGTACGTACATATGTACAACACACAGATACATTAAACATATCCGTGGTTTACATACTGTAAAGACGGCTCGGCCCGAATAAAGCCTGATTTAGCCAATGAAGAATCCTTTGCGGGAAGGCTCGAGTGGCGTATATTCCGTCACAAAACTCCAACTCTCGTGACATCGAAGGCGTAGCTTATCACGCTCGTGCGTAGATGCGAGCAACTCCCACATGATGAGGGTGTACCACATGGATATGTGTAAGCGCCTACAGCAGAAAACGTGAGCGTATGGAGCCATTGAAGAGAAATACCTTGTAACTGGAGTTACTAGCCTATCCCAGGCGTGTATAGTGAGGCGCCTAAATACCGTGACATGTAAGAAACTGGATAGATGCACAGTCGCTAAAGCCTCAAGCTCCTCTGTTTCTGGAGAGCACAATGAGCGGATACACCCGCTGGCCCATGTTCCTCACCGTAGAAGAGACACACATGCTCAAGCACGCAGGCTTCAGGGATAAGACCCACCATCGATCTACAGCAACGATATAGGATGGACAAGCTAAGATGCGATCGAGTGTAGACCCACTTGCCATGGATGAGTGATATGTTCACTCCGATCGTAAAGCTACGACATAGGCCTTAGCATCGGGTTAGTGTCAGGTCACAATGGCAAGCAGATCATCCAATAATATCTATATTAACTTAGGTGAAGGAATCTATGTACTTGTCGCTTTGTAAGAAACATCGATAGGCTAGTTTACCAGTTGCACTGTATTGTACTTATATCTTTAGACCAAGTGAATTAGCGAGCTATAATCGTCTATCATGCGCTCGATTGACATGAATCAGATTCCCTGGGAGGCAAAACAATCGGCTGATTCGGACTTAAAATTCGTACGGTCATTGAGGAAATTTTCAATTGCTGACTCCAGATGCAGGCTTTACCCAAGCACGGCAGTATATGCCCAGAAGCAGCATATATCCAAATATAGTTGCATGTCATGTCAAGACAGAGGGCACGGTGTCTAATGTGGTGGGGTTGTAACCAAGCACAGGGCAGGTATCAGTATGTATGTATGTATGTATGTACATACATATATACATTGTGAATAGGTGTATGTATGGCATTTACTGTCTGTACGTAAACCGTTTAGGCTATGTACATATGTACACACATATATACGATTCCACCGGAATCCAGACGAGCCAAAGCTCAGAGCACCAGAACCAATTAATCGGCCCGGAAAAATGACATGTGACACGCTTCTGGAACGTCGTTAGTAGATCACAAAATGCCGATGCCAAAAAAGCACGGCCGGGCTTCCCAGAACGTGAGTTAGCTGTTAGTTTGGTAGTGGTATCATGAACATGTTGTAGGTTGAGCAAGAAAAACAAAAAGCACCTCTAAAAAGAAATGTGCGACCAAGCAGGGACTCGAACCCTGAGCCTTTGCCAAGCTGGAGAACAACCGGAAGACAACGCGCTACCATTGCGCCACTCAGCCTTGTGTATGGGTGGGGTAAGCTTATAGCTGCTTATTAAGCAACAAAAAATTACAAGGGATGAATGACTAAACTCGAAGATTATTTTTCGGATGACGACGTCATTCAACGCTTCTTTTGTTCGCATCGTCGTTGGATTGCTAATTAGCGCTTTTCAGGTAGATGTTCGCTGAAACAATAACAACAATGAATGTTCACACTGACGTCATTAAAATACCACATTTGACACAGACCGCACAAAGAATCTCGAAACGTGATCACACGGAATGTAAATTGTGCATATGTGGTGTGACAATATACCCAATGGCTGTAGTCAGGGATTGTAATTTGTGAATTCTCTAAAGGGGGTTTCTATAGTGATAATCTCGATTTGAGGATGGTGGTCATTTACATAATATCTGGGCTGGGTTCCAGACATATTCGACAATTGGTGTCCGCCTTCTTTTTTTCTCCATATATACCGTTCATTACATGAGAATGGTAGCCACCGCGCCAGCAACAGCTAACAGAAGAATCTGGTTTACTGGCCTCGTCTGCAGAGCGCTACTCGTCGGGTTGACGTTAGTCGAAGATCCACCCAGATACACAGATCCGATATCCGTGAGTTTCCCGGCCTTGTTCAAGAACGCATTGTTTGGTCCAACATTGCTGTTCTCTGATCTGAAGGAACCAAAGTACGAGTAACGATCCACGCTGTCATGAGAGTCCAACCAGGCGATAGCCTCCTCATAAAAGTCTTGAGTTGTTGACAGGTCCTGCCAAGCATAGGCAAACTCGGTAACCCAGATAGTCGTATTAGGCCAGCTGTTAGTTGTTAGTGATGCGGTTCGATAGAGGTAAAGACGGGAAGAAGGAACGTACTAAGATAATCTCTCCTCAATATGGCTTTGAAGCCCGGCGAAGTTATCGTACCAGTGCACTGGTAAAAAGTCAAAGGTGCACTCGTTGGTATGTGTGCTGTTGCTCAGAATATCTGAGCAGTTTGCCAAAAACTGCTGTGTCCAGTTCAAACCGTACGATGCGCCTGTGCATGCAGGTAATCCAACTTGGACACCCAGCTCTTGTAGTGGAACCATGTTTGCTACCCACCCCCACGCTGCAGCCTCGGGACTGATATTGCTCCCGCCATTCGCCGAAGTACCATCGGGCTCGTTATATGCAAGGACGTGAGTAATGTTGTAACCTTTGTCGTCGATAAGAGATTTGACGTCGTCATAGAATTCGGTGGAGTTGACATCAGTGGAATTAATACCCCACATCATCGGCACAAATTCAAAGCTTGCTTGTGAAAGGCTGTTGTATGCGACTGATGGCGAGGACCCGTAGTTGTAGTACCAGGTGAGATCGGTTCCCTCTTGCACCCAGATCTTGTTATCCTCCGGATACGTGTTATTTGGTACGAAAACCAACCCTCTCTTATCAGATGTGCTTTCGGTGATAGCCATAGCGAGACCGCCCATGGCGGCTAATTGTAGTGCCGCGCGACGCATGTTAGTGTTGTGTGGGTTTTGCAATGGCAAATTAGGCTGTGGGTTGTTCTAGTCTTCGGATTTGTCTAGCTGAATGTCAGTTTAGAGTACGTGTTATGTGTCGTATTCACCAGGAGCATCTCACATTATAACATACAAAATGCCTCCACAGGTACAGGACAAAGATTAGAGATGATGTGTTAAAAGAGTGTGATGCAATAGTAGCGAACAGTATGCCAAGTATGTATATTAAGGTAAAGAATGGATACGAAAATGCAAAGACTCGCGATATGTATGGATTTCTCTCAAGTGTAAACCTAAAATAAGAATCAGTCACTTTACACGGGATGATGGTCACTTCATATAGTTATTGGTCAAAGTGCTTAACCATTATTCTTTTTTACCATTCAGGGATTCTTTCTCATGCCATGCATGCAATACCCTGCATTTCAGCCAGACCGTCAGGGGGTCTTACGGGGTTCCAAGGCACATTCCGCTATGCTAACTAGAGCCAATAGGTGGTCAGCACACCAGGGACTCTGTGAAAATAGCGCCCGTTTTAACCCATTGCAATGACGACATTGGCCCTCCCTGTGTTGGTCAATGTATAAAAAAGATAAGCGTATCGTCGTATCGTCAGACGGTGTCTCAGTGGAAAGATATATGTACATTCATAGCTCCAGATGCAGGGCCAAGATCAAGCCAAGCCGCAACCGTCCACGAAAGCGGTCAGCACCCGAAGCGAGCCACCGTCGGGAAGCGACTAAGTGCCCCCTTTGAGTGGGACCCGACTACTGCTTTAGTGTCAGCAGCTGCAGCTAATCAACAAAGAATAACCAAGCATAATTAAGTTAGTGGATGGATGGAGGATTCATGGGCTCAGTGATACAACAACAGCAACACTTGGAGTGTGCGATATGACCCACCCCATGACCTCACTATTGGCCGAATAGTCCAACAGAGAACGGATCGACTACGGACACAACCAATTTCATGATTAGTTTACTGTCAGGTCAGGAAGTTCTAAATACGTCTTGCTTTTTATCAAGCTGACTGAGGTCGCCACGTTGGCTGGGCATAGATTAAGTTGTCGTATTCCCTGTGTGGCGGGTTAGTACAAATTGGACTGGTGGACCTCGTATGCAAGGTGGTTCGGATTAGTTTCTACGCGCAACAAATGAAGCCACCAAATTTATATGTACGGACATAAATTATGGTCGTAAGCATCCACTCAATATTGATAGATCGACGTTGATAAGTATTGTATATTGCCACAAACTTCTGCCTGAGCAATTATTCAATTCTCCGGTTTTGAAGATGTCTTTGTCAATCGGAACATCAAATTGACAGCCTGTGGCACGAATCCGGAGACTGACACTTAAAGACATAAAGCAATGTCGCAAAATTCGAGTATTTTGTCCGAATGCAAACTCTTGGACGCCCGGTCGACCCGAGCTCAAGGTGATGGATTTCGCACCCTGGCTCAAAACTTGTGGAATGCCTGAGCTAACAGTACAGTGGTGTGGATGATCCGCTTTTTTTAGGTTTAGATTGGCCTAAAGACTGGCCACTAAGATCATGGTTCAGTCCTTCTAGGTTCTAGCTATCTTCTAGATGGACAGCTAGTTTTTTTAATGCTGCAGATCTCCTTGAGCACTCGAGACGAATATTGCGTCACTGTTACACTTGCCAACAGTTTTTTTTGCCGACATGAGGCTTTGGTGTACCCTATCAATGCGGTGTTTATAGTTATGATCTTGAGTATTGCAAACACATCACCAAGTATTCCCGAGCGTGAAACTGAACTAGGTTGTCTAGGACTATTTCTTGGCATTTTTCGGATAAGATGCCGGTAATGTGGGTTGCTTGCTGACCTGAAATAACTGCCAAGCATTCATATCGTGAGGGAGATAAAATCAGGATGTGTATCGATTGGCCTCCCTGTTTGATTTTATGCTCGGCAATCTATCTCTTGAGCTTTGGAATCTTCCATATGCTTTCTATCGTCTCGTCGACTGACATACTGTTTCTTGTACAAGATTCATTTGACGGTAGTTCTATTTGTTATCTTGAGTTAAAAAACCAGTAGATTCTCTGCAGTTTCGAGGTTGTGTCGCCAATGAACGATGGACATAAACTCATAAAATAAATAGTTCTTGAATGTATAAAGTTTGAGGACCGGGTGTTTATATGTATGCTTGAGGGGGCGGCCGAACCTCGGACGTCTGTCCCCAGCACTAACAACCCATGGGACCGGCACCATGCGGAAGCTTGCCGAGGAGTGTAGGGTTCCCATGCAATGCAACCCTAGAACAATAAGCCGTCTGATGACGGTGTCTATCTCGGGTTCATTGAAGGTCTTACGAACTTGCCGTAAGGACCACAGAACTATACCATAAAATGCTGAATAACTTCATATTATCATGAGAAGGTCTTCTCCCCTGAGCTACTATAGCATGGCCAATGCTAGGGTTAATAGGTCAGTCTGAAGAACGTTTTTTAAATGCTACGCACAGAAATCGCTGGACGTCAAGTAGCACTCAGCCCCACCAACTTTTTCTTGGATCATTAAATCTTGAAGCTCTTAGAAACAGTGTCTCGGGTATATCCATATTCCTTAGTTTGTGGTTAGTTTGGTGGCAAACTTAGTTACTATGTACGATAATCCTTAGCTCGGTGTATAACGGTGAATATGTAGCTACAGATGTAGTTGCACAAGAACAAAATGTAACACTGATGGCAGAAGTAGTTACACGAGTCAAGACGTTGTCTTCGCTGCAACTAGAATATAATACCTGCATTGGAACACCCTCTAATCGCATGTACATGCATTCTTTTGCTCTGATGAGAGGCCGGGGATCTTGTGAGAGCATTGTAAGAACCCCGAGAAGACTGCAAAACTAGCCCATTCGCCGAACCTTCTAGGTTGGAAGCTTCGTTGACAGGAAGTTATGAACTCCAAAAGTTTAGAGTTCTAGCCTGAACTTTCTTTAACACGAGCTTCTTGATCAGGAGCTTGACAACATATATAATTAGTGAGATAGCTACACTAAACATCGGCGCCCATGACACGTTGACATAGCAATGTACGCACCAGGAAACAACGACAGCTTCAGCATCAGGGTTACATGTTTGCTAGAGACTACGTCAAATCGTCTCTTTTAAAGATGTCGCGGACGAAGTTGATATAGTTTGTTTTTAGCGTTGAACAAGAGCACAAGCAAAGCTCAGACGGTATACGATCATGGGATGTCAAGCTATGACGACATAGGCCAGAGATGAGCAAACATTACGCACGAACCTCGAGAGAGATGTCGATGGTTGTTGGATAGAAAAAATCTCTTTGACATTGGGCTGTGGGTACCGGATGACATTGACCACTGATGGGAAATGACTATTTGTCGAGTGTCATGTTGCAAACTGGTTTGCCAAGAAAATGATGGTTATATTGTTGAACAAGATGGTTAACTAATTGCAATCTGTATAAATAAGCAGAACGGCTACATTCTTGGTCTGTATTCCGGTACCCCCACCATGATTCTTTTGTGAAAAACATGAGCTCCGCCATGGCAAAATCGCTCGACAACATAGGTCCATCAAGTCTCTAGTATAAACCATCAAACAACGTGCCTAGTATGATATCTACTCTGTGCATGTTTTGTCACTGATGATACTCCTAGCTAACAACTTCAACTGCCACAATAGCTTAACATGTCGACATGGCTAGTAGATACCGTTTTACCCGTATATTTTCACTAGCTTCCGAGAGTTCATGTCCACCTCGGCCTACGTAGGTAGTTGACCTTGACCAAAAGAGACAATAACCCCAACTGCTAGGAATCACTATCACCAAAGCAGAGTACCATGTATCATTGAGCTAGGCTACTGACATAGATCATTATATGTCTATCTATTCTACAACAGTCATTCGGCCATCAGTTCTCGCAAGTGACATATCACGTAGCAGACTTTAGTGATGCAAGCAACCACCACGTTTAGTCACATTGGCATACCAGTGCTCGGATGTGACCGATAGGACCGTCATAGCAAAAGTAAGCTTAGACGCTGGAAATTCTTGGCCTCATTGAGCATGCCACATGACACCCGACACAGGTCCTGTGCATGATGGATGGACACACAGTAGATGCACTCTAGGCGCGAATGCATATCGGATGCTCGGCCTTAGGAATATCTGACGACTACAATAACTGGCCTTCAACCACTTTAGAACATCCCACTTGATGTCATGCAGACAACGGCAACGGGGTTCAACTTTGTAGGACATTATCACAACCATGGTACTATATCAACTCTCTAACAATGAACAGAGCTGAGGTGGGATAATCACCTTTCTATATAGTACAAGGGCGACATGTTTGTGAGCTGGTACCACAAACTTGCAGCTTACCGGTCATCACCACTTGTGAAAATGTGGTTATGTAACATGTGACTGTCGGGCAGCTCACCGCTAGACATAATTCTAGGGAATACATGAACGTGATAATCAATGTGTTGCAAATAAGGCCGGTAGATGTTTGATAAGGGCGTTCCGGAGTACAGCGTCGAATTAAGGAGTGTAAGATGATAGCGCCAGCACGTACCTGACCAAGGGTAGTAATAGTGCTACTAGACTTACGGACCTAGTAAACCCCACCATATATGCATCCGGTAAACGGCAGGAGATTGTTCCATATTTGTTTAGGGTTTTAGCATTATACGGACACTATGGGGAGAAAAGGACTGAACCGAACAATTGTGTGAGCCAAACTACAGCGCAGAAGACATGAGAATACCAGGCAGCACTATCAGTGTATGCATCCTATAGTAGCAACATCAACCACACTTTCAAAGTGTGAACCGGTGAGAGCCCCGTCTTGTTCTATTGCTTGTGGACCAGTACTAATGAATAAGATACTTTGATAATTAAATTTCAGACCCATGATATCCCCACTACATATTGGCGGTACTATCAATGGCCCGAAAGGGAAATTCTCAGCGGCATTACCGACACTTCAGTAACCCGTCACATTTTGGTGACAAAAATACCAGAGTCACATAGTTTGGATGTGCGGCCTTACCGTCGTGACAGCCAGTTGAAATTATCCGAACGTCAGTGTCTCGTTGTAATTTGCCATCTGGAGCCCTTTCGCCTGTCATATCAGCTCGGCCTCCACCATTAATTCAATGGCCGCGGAAGTTTTCACACTAGAGCGGAAAGAACACGAGACATCAAGGGTGTTACATGCTAGTTTCAGAGGCCGTTTGTCTACACATACAATCATGGCCACTGAGATGCGGTCCTGGACAGTCAATGGGCGAGAGTAATGCTCGGAGATTCATAAGTTGTGAATGGTCCGGATGGATATGAGGGCTACGGTGAGGATAACCAATCAGAATTAAATACACACATATAGTTGACAAATTGGGTTATGTGATAAATAGGGGATAAGTTGCACAACCGCTGCGCGTGCCAGAGTGATGTGTGTGGTGGTATGTGGGTGATATTACAGTATCGACGCAAGCTCAGCAAAAATATCAATAGGATGTCCCAACTTATTACAGCTGAAAAAGAACATGATGGAAGCCATGTATCATTTCCCCCGCAAATCCAGATACTAAAATCTCCAAAGTTGGCCCTCTATACACCAGGAGATCTATACGTACTTCAAAATCAGCATCCACGACGAGCCTTACCAAATACAGAGTACACATGGTGTTGCCGACTTCCGTCTAAACAATGGTTGGCACGTAGCAGAAATATGGTAACCCTCTGTCGCAGTCTTTATGGCGTACTCTAGTTCCTTCCATCACCATCCACAGATCCACACAAATCAGCACAGTACACCCCTATGCCGCCGTCAAGCACGCCGCATCGGCGCCGTTCTACCCCGCGCCACAGTAGGAAAGACTCTGGCCATGACACAAACGCTTTGTCATTTTCGGCTTCACCGTCTCAAATCATTGAGGCAGGTTTGTCTAGAATCCAAGCTTTGTGTCCCCAATATTTCACGCCGTACGTGGTTGGACGAATGCCAGGACGCTACTTGCCAACGCAGGCTGAGTGATCCCACCTGCTGTTGCTGCTTTTATTTGCCGCCACATCCTTGGTGTGTACAATAAACGAGGCGGGGCCGCCAGAATTCATCCGAATCTACTTTCTGGCGGACAATCCTTACCAGAATCGAAGAAGCGGTCTGCGATGAAGTCCTTTGGCTGGTAGTGGGGATTGTGGAGAAGATGGCTTGGTTCGAACGCCATCTCGGAGTGTGAGTTCCTGGAGAAAAATAGAAAATTGGGGTCCATCTGATAGCTTGATACGTCAGCCCACAGACCTCACCGCATGTTTGCAGATGAGTCAACAGAGACAACTTCTAGATGCCAACTAGAAGACATCCTCTAGCCCAAGTGATTAACTAACATGTGAGTGAGGGGACGGGAGAAGCGGGTGACTGCATGAGAACCCCCCGCTTTGGGTAACTGTTGGGGGTATAATGAAGGGGCGCTCAGTCCCTGACGCAACGTAAGATGCAGCTATCATGTGAAGACGCGAGATGGCTGGGTATTAGACAAGGAAGATCTCTGTGCTTAATGCATGGGGGCCGGGTTAAAACTACTACACCCCACCTTTGAAGGTGGCTACATGCATAAAGATGATGACAGTGTTGTTCACGCAGAGGTACCTTGGAAAGTAAGTGACGGGACGGACAACAGAAGTTCCATGTAGTCCCCGGGGGACCATCCGGGCAAGTATATAGCGCTTTACAAAAATCCCTAATATTGTTGGCATTCTCTGACCGCACATATGGGAACGCCTAAGGCCTAAGAGGGCTCAAAAGGTTACATCCTGTGGTCTCAGAAGATGTCTCTTCTTTGAATAGCACTACATAGCGCACACGCCAGTATAGTCTCAAACCAGAACGGCCACCCTGGAACAGGGCTCGAGTCGGCGTCCCGGTGGTACAAAGCCCCCCGACCCACTCTCCAGGGTAACTCCTACATTGACTCCTTATAGCTGCAGAGACCAAAGAAGAGAAATCGCGAGACGGTCGGCGCCACGGCCAGACGATAAAGCAGCTGGTGGGCGACCTGGAAAAGTGACCCGCCCCTTGACTAACGTGGCTAATTGCCACATCCCACGCCCTCTTCGCTTCCCTACAGTTACATGTGTTGGAGTCTAAGAGAATACATTTTACCGATGAAGGAAGGCGGAGCCCTTTGTGTCACGTAAGATGTGAAAGAGACCTCATTGTTGGCATTAGAACTCGGCAAATAGAACCACGAAACACCTTGTAGTACGGAACAGGAAGACAGTGGCGAACACGTTGACCCAAGAATATCATTTGGCACATCTCCGTGACGACTGGTAAATTTGTGATTCTATACAATGGCACAGTGAAGACAAGATATGTGAAGCAGGTCTTGCCTGTGTACAATTAGGAGCAGGTACAAAAGACAGTAGACAGTGTGGTGGGGAAAGTTGTAAAGCGCTGCCAAGCCATGAAGGACAGGAACGGGCTACTGGACATGGAACGGAGCACCCGTCTGAGACCTACTCCCGGTGGAGTGTACAGCGAGAGTGGGGGGATCCAAAAGGTGAATATGGAGAGAGAACGCTGGGCTACATATAGTGGTTACAAAGGGTGAACAATTTACGGGTTCTACCACCGAAAGTATGCAATGCTACCCACACTGCGGCAAAAGCACGAGCCCAGGAAAGCCACGCACCAAAAATCCTAACTCCACAACTCGGGCTTCAAAGGAAACAAAAGGTATACATGATTTCCAATTCGCCGCCACCATCTATTACATCAGATTGCCACCAGGATACGACTCCCACCGCGTGTCCATAACCCCACTCACATGTAATCCAGCCCGTCTGTCCTGCCGCCACCTTGTCCCTTGTAATCAAGATGACGTCCGGCTGGCTGCAGCCCTCGCTTGTTGGGTTGAGGAGGCTTTTTGCGGCGTTTTCCAGGGCCCGGTCATTTCCAGGGTTTTTGGTTACATGGATATTTGTCTGGTGTTTTTTTCTCATGATATACAAAAATCTTTGCCTACTTTAGGCCGTTTGCTGGGCTGGGAAGGAGGGGTGTCTCGGTTTTCCGGCCGCCGGGGCTTGCGGAGAGGGGGCCATGAGTGAGACGAGGGCTGGCAGGAAAGCGGCGTCAAACTCGGCTTGGGGTTTGGGTCGTTGTGTGTGGTCGGTTTGAATTTAGACGTATCGTAGCGGGTATGTATTAATTAGTGGACTAGAAAGATAGAATTACTATGTAAGTAAAGGTTGTTGTACATGGGTAGACGGATATACATACAAACGTATTAGGCCTGGCGGGGTCAGGGGAACACGGATCATCTTGTGTTACGCGACAGATTGTGTACAAAGAAGACGATAAACATAGTTATGCAACAAACGGAGAATTCATAGTGGATGAATAAGAATGATTGGATTTCATGGCGGTGATAAATCAGCCGAGGTACTCTTATGTCGAGTTTCTATTGCCGTACCGAGCATTGCGAGCCATACTTCAAAGACGGCACGTCATCAAGTCTCGCCTCAGAAGATCCGCCACAGTATGCTAGCATATTGTGCATGTCCCACCCCAACGCCCAATCTTGTCCGACGTATCAGAACAACAGCTCATATCACAACCATAGTCTACCTATCACACACACTGCACCCCTAATATAGCAGTGATGTGTTAATCAGAGGCGGTGAGTGGATTCCATCGGGCTGGAGCAAATCAACCCCGCCCATGTATGCACCATCGGAATTTATCTGCACGCTTTCTTCCTTTGTTACTTAATGCCGATTTGGCAGCTATGCATAAGGGTGACTACACAACTGAAATCTCCAAAGAAATGGGGTGAAAAGGTTACTTTGACAGGCCACAAACAGATTCCCGAGGAAACACCAAACGGTCCAAGCCCTTCGAAGCCCGAATTAACGGCCCATCGGACTTCAACAACGGATGCCGCATATTTTACCGTGCACAGTTGTTTGTAGTCCGCGGCCTATGGCGTGTTCTTGTTTGTCGCGCTGAGTGTAGGTTACAGTAAGCTGAGCATACGGACGAGAATGGAGCCACACCTTGATTAAGAGACAACCGCCAATCCGGCGGGTATAGACGGAGTAACGCCCTTTATACAGTAATCTCAATGACAGCTTTACCGGGGGCACAAAGACATTGATGCAGTACATAGCACTGTCGGGGTAAGTGTTTTGGCTACAGAGCATTGGACCTGGCTACCATGGACCAGAAACCTTTGGTCAGTTGCCACATCTGACACTAGAAAGAAACAGACAGTTCGTGTCTGTCTTCTTGAACAGTTCCTCTGGTGTCTGCATAAAGTGCATTTCAGACAAACGGCTCTCGACTCAAGTTGCCTTACTGCTGAATGGTGTGAGGTGGTCCTGTTCTACCCACCCATTAGATTCCCAACAACCGCCCCACGCTATACCGGCCCGACTCGGACCCAACAACTAGCTCCGGTTGGCACCCCACACTGCAGTCACGTTATCATATGCATGCTGTACCAGTAGAACACACACCATCACGCAGCTTAGTTACCCTCCATCCAAACAAATTGGTCCTCCCTCTCTGGCCCTCCGTCCACCCCACGGTTTGACGGCCCACAAAACCCGCTTCTGCAAACGGCCATTGCGCAACAGTAAATGAACCCAACCTCCTCATCAACCTTCCCTATTTGCCCAGAGAGCCCCACCAAGAAGAGGGTCTAGAAGTGTGTGGTGTGTCTGTGATGGTAGGTCTCAACTGGAATGCAGGTGGTCATCCCATTGGAGGGAGAGAAGGTGCTGGGGATAGGCCCTGACGCTTTCGGGCGCCAGCCACAGGGGTGGAAGCGGCCAAAGGGCCAATACTCAAGAACGCAGTGTCATAGAGACTCGGATCGGGCATCGGAGCTTCAATAGACAAAGATTCAAATGTCTCAGTGGTGCAAGCGAAGGAGTTGACATTGAAATGGAAGGATACGGAAGGAATAGATGTCAAAGTAGATCTTGAAATGTCTGACCATCTCACTGTCCATAACGACATGCAGAATCTGTAGACCTTTGGTTAGCGACTCCAGTCTTGGGGGGTTTAAGCGCACGTGTGGGTGGGTGGTGTCAACTATGCAACTTCTCTATGAACTGAAGCCCTGTTCAGTCATACAGGACAAGTCTCGGATTCAAAACATCGAGAGTCGAGTTTCGTGAACACCCATGGAGTAGTTATTTTCATGCCATGCGACGGGTTCTTTGTTCATCTGGAAGCTATTGGACAAAAATGTCTGGGTAGTCCCAAACACAAAACATCTTCTTTCTTTTCTGGCGCAGTGAAGGATTCGTGATGTCTGAGGAATGCGAAGATCTCCCTAGGAAGATGTCTCTTAGCGAGGTGGGGTGATGACGGAACGAAAGTCTCGCAACTGACGTGACTGGTTAGCACTCCCGGCCAGGGTTTATGTCTGTGATTAGCATGTGGATACATCGGTTCTACCCTATCTTCGGTTTGATATAAAAGAGGTCTTCAAAGAGAAGTCAACACTCTCGTTCAGTATCCAAAGATATTGTTTGTTCAGAACACCTCCCTGGCGTACGTAGCACCAGGCAATCTCTATACCCGCATGACCTGTCATTCAGTTAGACCATCGATCTGGCCTCAATACACACAAGCGAATACACGCCCCTCAGCTGTGGCCAGCATAGCTCGTGTGTTATTGATGTTGTCACATCAACTCCCTAGCCCTAGCTTTGGATTGGGTAAGAGCAGAGGCGGTGAACCGACATCAAGCCCCAAGGAAAGTGCAGAAGTACCTTTGTTCAAGCCAAGTCTACTTGATGGCAAATCAGATAATAGAGGGCCGATATAGCTGAGAAATGGCAAAGTGACAAAACTCTTGTCCAACAGCCAGACTGACGGAGCCATTGTACATACCAACAAGTTGCCTTCAGAAGAAAGAACATCCATGCGACTTTAATTGGAACAAGTAAACCTTCCAGCCCTTGCATCTCTCCAGTTGGGTAATCCTCATGTGCGGTTTACGGTTTTGGTCACGTCCATAGGGATAGAAACAACAGCCGCCGTATTTCTGGTGTCCCTGCATAGAAAGGTCATAATCGTGCGAAGGGATATAGCATTACTGAATAAAGAGAGTGATTGTGAAAGTCCATACCTTGTCAAAAATGATCGGTCAAGTGAATCCGGTGGTGGTCAATTCAGCATTGAATTTTCTAGAACAGAGAGTTAACCAATATCTTACAAAGTCTCCAAATCGGCAATAAACGCTGAACCAAAAATACCGGTAGGATTGACAGCTGCTCCTTGTTGTGACTGACCCTGTGACTATCAATCATGATCTCATCGCCATCATTCATACCTTCACTGTTGCCTTGCCCTGATCTCTCAACATATTTAGTTTGTTGAAACATTTTGAGGAGAAATTCTATATGTTGATGTACACCATCAGCGAACAATGGGTTACTTTGGTGGTTAAAGTGGTTGTACACAATAGAAAGGAGGGCCACCCTCTGCTTGTGATCCGACCACCTTATGTTTTGGTGGTGAGCAGTGATAAGTATGGTGGGGCTGATTATGTGCGGTACTTTGCGGGGACAAGCGCCTATCCTAGCGACTTAGTTTACTCTTCTTTAAACAGTAGTTATTTGTGTCAGTTATTTGATGTGTACACATCTGTATGCGTGTGCCAAGCTGCCATGATACAGCGTGAGCTGGTCCAACAGAAAAGACCACAGACAATGTGACGAAAGGGATGAGTAGAGGGGTGTACTTGTTATCGGCTGGGACGGAGAATTACATACGGTTGGTTGCTGAACAGTCGTTGGATGTTTGGTCGGATTGTTGAGGTGAAACTCTTCACAAGAGGAACCGTCACTCCGTCCGAAAGGAGCGTCAGCATGAACCTTGCATCTCAAGGGGATTTAACTATACAGGAAGCATCGCGAAAATCGGTTGGATCCCCCTACATAGAGTCTCGGTAGGCCGAAGACAGGAAGGTGGTCGGCCAGTCTAGCCACCAAAGTGGTAGGGAAATCCCAGACCTCGCAAAGAAACTAGGACTTATCTAGGTATTGTTTTCACACGACTAACGAACGGTAGTCGGGACCTACTTTGAGCATATTCCCAACGACAACGATCGGGGGTTGGTTTTTTTTTTTGCCTCTGTGGGGGCTTGCAGGAATCACTGTATCCGACGACAAATCGTGATGGGTTTGTCACGATGACAGTGTTGCACTGGGAGTTAGTATGAAATCCCACCCGTGAAACTTGATTACATATTATTTTGCCGAGTGATATTACAGGTTACAATCATAACAAACACAATTGGCAACTGATCCGACTATTCGGACATATGGTGATAATTAATACATACGTACATATGTATGCACACACATGCGTGTTTCTTTTAGGTAGTTTTCAAAGACATCATTAATACCTACAAGATCGTCAACTAGAATAGAATTAACTGCAAGTATGGGGTTTCCCTAGTATCGTGGCTCTATATAGCCGCTACCAGGATCTCCTACTGTCAAAAATGTTCAAATCCACCTAGAGGACTGAGTTTCAGCTGTATCTCCCCTGTGAAGCGCGCCGCTTGTACCGACATTATCAGCTCTACCAGCGTTACGTCAAGTATGCATCAAGGCTGGTATTATTTTGAGCTTTTGCGTATTTGAACTTTAAGAAGCATCTGCATTGCCACTTACAAGTTAAGACAGTTGTCATTTATTTGTATGTAGATATGTTATCCTCTCATAGACTGGAGGCAATCCTCACTCATAGCTACATACATACTTACATTGAATGTACCGGGATATTGCGCATCACAAATTCGGCTACAGTCCATGCCAGCGCCTAAACAGGCAGTCATAATAGTCTATCATGTCTCGTCCGATGGCTTCTGCAACATGCACCCCCACATATTGGACCCCTCGCCGTCCTTTGTTATCCACGCACACTGCATGTTGTCGTTCCCGGTCTGAGACTGTATCTAGCCTAATCGTGGAATCTCCAGATCTTGCAAACTCCCACGACGCGGGAACCCGAGGGATAAAACACTAAGCCAAGCCTGGTCTAATCCAGTCGGACAAATCCTTTTTATCTCATCACAAAGGTCAACGTTCCCTAGAGATACCTACACAAAAGGACCTCCCAACGCCAGTGATGTGTAGTTATAAATTTAGCATTCAATATCAATAAGCGTTACTTGCCGAGTGGTAATCTTTAGCCCGTTTTGGGATAGACCCTGTCCGTTGTAGGATCTGGGCCGTTGCGGGAAGCCATCGTCGGGCAGGGAGCCAGGGGAGTGAAGCACCGCAAAATGTATGGCTTATACTGGATAAACGACAGGCCAAATACAACTAACCATGACGGACGGATCGGTGTTAAGGCTGTCGTGCAAGTCCGTGGTCATCTCATCAGGTGTTGGCTTTCTCCAAATACAAAAAAAAAACCCACGATACATGTACGCCCTTGCGAAATAACACAGCCCTCGACAATGGGCACAAAAGAATCGGGGCCGACGAATCCTATCAAATGCATGTCTGGGGTGTGTCAGGAAGACGAGGACAAGACTTTCCTGTTGGCACCTGGGCTATGGTGGATGGCTATATCAGCAGAGTAGTATTAACCACCATGTCGGTCGCTTGCCGAGACAATCAGCACACAAAGTGAGTTTCTCATGGACCTTGGTTTCTTCACTCGGTGTCTGTGCCTCTTTTCTGGATACCCGTCTTTATTGAATCCAGCTTCGGGCTCAACAAAGACAAGTAGGTGTGAACCACTCATTCTCGACATTTGTATATCTAGCCTTAGGTTCACTAAAGTCAAGTTTCGGCTACGTTCATTTGACAGTCCCGGCTCCAGACAATTTTGTATTCTCAAAATACATATGTACAATAGACCCAAACAAGCCTACATTGTAGAACCCTCGAAATATAAATTTGTCTCAGTACAGACCCAATGACTATTGGCGGTGTATTGATACGCGATAAATTGTCAGAGCAGTGGGATGACCAAACAAGCAAAGTCTCAGGTTCCATGTTCTGGCGCTCTACCTCATTTTAGGGCTGATGGGACCAAATCCATTGACTACAAGCGATTAATTGACACCAAATACTTATGGACCATGTTACAAAGTTACAGGTCATGTGGAAATGATTTTATGTATGTATGTACATATGTATGTACATACATATGAGATATGATGCAATCATTGGGGTCGACTAGAGAACGCAGCCACTCGTTTGATTTGCCTTTCCAGCTTACACATGTTTACATACACACGTAGGATCGTAGCTGCTCCGGCCGGGATTGTTCAGATTCTATTGAATCATTGGAAGGTTCCGCGTTACCCCGCGCACTAGTTAGCTGAAGAGAGTCTCGCCTTCTATCGCCTGCGACAAACAACTGTCACCAACTCAACAGATGCCAAAGAAAAACAAAAACTAGCAAAAACATGAAAATTGTCCCAGTTTCTTGCTCCTCATGTCTACCGTGAGACTTTCCCCTTTTTTCTTGACAGCCATAGCTCTGTGACACCGCATCACGAAACGTCAATCCATACAAATCACAGAAATTGTGAGTCCAATATGCCGCTCCTCGCGTCCTTCCTCTCCGCTCTGTCAGTATCCGTCATCACATGTTGGGAGTCAAATAGTGTTGTGTGATCAATTACCAGAACTTTGGTTACTTGTTTGTCCAGAGGTAGTCGCAATATCGAAAGTATGAATACGATAGGGTTACCCCGCAGTTCAGCTAGGGTTTGATATTTGAATTATGGAGGCCAATGGTTCTTTTAGGATTTTTTGGATCATGATCGCGTGAGGCTTCCTTTAAGGATTTTATAAAAAAAGGAGTTGAGGCTAATTCTCGGCAGGGCTAAGCATCGACAACGACACCGCGATATTTGAAGCTACAGAGGTCACCGCGCGCCCTCCTTTCGGTAATTTCAATTACCTAGGTTGTTTTGTTTTTGTCGTCTTGTCGACCCTACCCTTCACTCTGTCCGACATAATTAAAAATTCAAAAAACACCAGGTAAATTCAAAGGAGGATATACATACATAGTTTTGGGTGTGAACAAGTTTAGCCTGTAATTTATGTGACGGGAATGTTAGAACGTCCCGACAGTCAGGTTACCGGTCTCGTGTTTGAATCTTCCCGGCCTCCCGCTGCAGAATATACATAGTGGTCCACATTGACACAGAGAAATCAGCGGGTAAATAAACGGCACATGGATTATGGGAGTAATGTGGAGTTTGGGCTTGCGGTCTGGGTCACTAGATATCGGCGGATTGTGTTCGGCACTGCAAGGTACTATATGTCATTCATTGTTATGTCGGTGAAACATGGTTTACCGCATAAGGAACGGGTGAAGCTTTTTTTGTTCTTGGTCCACGTTTTTATGTCTGATTTGTGCGGCGGTAGGCTACGTTTGTTCATTTGATTAAAGCCTCATGACCAAAACATGACTTTTCAGACAACCTTCAGCCCTCGTGGTTGACGGCCGGGGGTTAATGCAAATCTTCGGCTATGGCCATCAACAGTGGTAATAGTTGGGTAAATTGACAAATCCAATATAAAGTTAGATGTGCTAGATAAGCTACATACTACAAACTAAAGATTTGTATTTTGTTTGTATGGTGTGATTTGGAACTTTATACCACAAGGATCTTGCAACACCATATCCACACTTTTCCGGAAAGTTAACTTGACCAAGTAGACATCCACAACCCAGATTTGTAGTATACCCACTAAAGTTAACCAAATCAGGACAAATGAAAGTTTGAAACTGAACGTGTTCCGTGAGATAACGACTTTCAGTGTCACTACCATTAGAAACACTACGGGTGTTTGACTTCCACAAAAGTTAATCCAATCCACCGACACACAGTTCCAGGAGTCAATTCAATATCTACAACAAAATTGTAGAACGTCGCTGTCGTGACCCATTTCCAAACAAACAAAGCGCAAAATATATCATGGCACAAGCTAGACAACATCTTTCAACCCACCAAACAACAGCTATACTTTCTACACCGCCTATCTATAAACCACGCTCCAAATTCTTAACATTCACACAACCAGAACAACTTCCTTCCAAGGCTACCCCATCCGACAAAAGCAAAAGAGATAGACCACGCCCCCGCCTCTGCGGCCGCCATCGTCAAAGAACAGAGCGTCACATCTCGCCATTAAGAGACGGGGGGATATATAGTAGACTTCCCGCATCTGCGTCTTCCGAAACTGACCCCCGGTCTATGTGGCAGTTCTTTACGTTTTGGCACAACTTTCTGCATTCCTCCCTTTAGCTGGCGCACATGTAGGGCGGAGAGAAAGGGAGCAAAGGAAAGGGGGGGATGAGGTAACGACGAAGAAAAGCAAGCAGACCACAATACAACCGCACAAGTATGCAGGGTTAATGTGTCTACATGCACATACATACGGTAGATTTTGGCTCAAGGAAGCTCTTACCGCCGAGAAAAAGATAATTTCCTGAAGGAGACATACATAAGGCACAGCTGACTACATGGAAGCGAGCGGATCTCTGTACGAGTGTTTTCTGTGTCCATTGACACGCCCAGAGCGGTCGAACGAGAGGCCAAAGGTGTCGACCTATCTAATAGTAAGTCGTTAGACGACGGAGCATAGGTTTCTATTTCGGACGTTGAATGGGTGAATTTGGTGCTGCTTGTCTCTGAGCACTGCTGAGTCTGCAACACATGGCCAATGTCTTTTAATTCTCCCTTGATTATTACCCATTTGTCTCGGCGGCTGGTCGGGTCACCATGGCGCCTCTGAAAATCTAAAAATTGCCGGCCGTCTTCAGCCGGGACCCCGTCACAAAACAGGTCATGTCAAACCAGAATATCCTCTTCATCCTGTTTGTCTGTATTTTGTCAGTAAACAGAAGCCGCAATGACAAGCCAAACAAGGCCCGCCGCCACACAACAGCGAGCACTGTCCAAAAACCTTGGCTAGGTACTACCGTGCAACAGTAAAACCAGCTTCTACCCGTCCTGTTCCCCTTTACTCTAACTTCCTTTTGCAGTAAAAGTAAAAAAGTAAAATGTCTAGCACAGAATCGTCTTGTTCTGTTTGTCATCTTCAACGACGTAACCAGCCCTAACCCAACTGTCCAAATATAGCCATGTCTGAAGATCACAGTACACAGTTTCTCCTCCTTCCACCATCTCCATAGCAAATCGAACAAGGAAGAAAAAAACGAAACGAACAAAAAAGAACTATGTAGGTGATCCCAACGTCTGCAATGGCAAGCATTTCGTGTGTCGCGTCAATCTGCGATTTGGATTTGTGGCGGAATCAGTAACCGGACGAGGCGTCAGCCAAAAACTGCATCGAAATTCCATTTTGGATAGAACGCCACAACAAAAGACCCCCCCATTCCTACTCAAGCCTATGACCTGTGCGCAAAGTGCGGATTAAGGACGGAAAGAAGAGAAAGAGAGCAGAAGAAACCCCCACGCCCCCAAACGGAAGAATCAGACAGTAAGGAATGGCAGCTTACATGATGCCGGACCGATGTCGGTAAAAGCAAGCACGGGAGGCACGATATGTATTCAATCGGAATAGATCGTCTTACGCTTCAGTGGGGTCCGCGGATCACGAGGCTCCATGTGATATGCCATGCTGAAATACTCGTTTGACCACTTGTCATTAACATGTTGTTAATATGAGGCTGTCCAATTCTTTACATGTCGTCACTCTTCAACCACCATGTAATGTGCATATATTTCATATTGCTGTAGATCCTTGTAGCGTAGTGCGGGAACGCCAGGTTAGAAAGTCAGTGCGTTCGCTTTCTCCCGCTCCAAACGGGTATAGTCTACGCCCCACCTCATGATGGGTAGCTTAGTAGTAGCTACGAGACAATGGATATTGTGTCTTTTCTTTTGTCCAAATTAGACGGTGGCACATTGCGGAATGGTCTCCCGCCACCGAGACTCAGACATCCGGTCGTCGAGAAGGTCGGCCTTCGTCGTCTATCTGGGCGGGAGATCGTCTCGACAACCAGAGCTTGTTCTTTTTTTTGTGCCAGGCTTTGTTTGTGCTGTTTCACCAGTGCTGTGGCTGGCAAAATCCTCGATCGTCACAGGCTGATCTGGTTATATGTAGCTCTTTAAACTTGGATCCCTGGTCCTGGCCTGTTGAGATGAACAGTTCGATGACTATTTCTTTGGCGCCTCTTCAAACCCTGGTCTGACAATGCACATACCTAACCCACGGACTTTTGGGTTCGTCGTCTACAGACGTCAAGTAACAAGACCATATTACAACAAAAGAGGAAAACCATCTCGTAGCGTCGTAGAACTGCATATTGCCATATGTAGATATTCAGGTTCTTCTCATCTTGAGATTCTTTCTCCTTGCTGCCCTGAATGGCCCCTCGCCTGAATCAAGTTGCCAGCTCAGTTCCCCCAAGCCCTCCCAGACACTGTACCTCTCAACCTCCTCCATTCACAAGCCCGCTTCTGCTCCGTTCCACAATCAAAGGCCACTGAAACCTGTCTCGAAGTAATCACTAGGAACTGAACTCCTCTATTGTATGTGTCCCCGAGGCTGAGATCACTTTGGCGATATAACGTCTTGTCTTTGTGAACCACCAGGCCTCTCTCTGCTTCTAAACACACCCTCCTCGACCCTCTTCCACTTTGCATCCCCGCAATTTTCTCGCAATATGGCCTCGGTCGAATTCTTTCTCTTGTCAAGTGCCCCTCCTCTGAGTCCACGAAGATAACCGGGTCGTGAAGATGATTGATACCGACCCTCTCTCATATGGCCTCTCCCGCCGAGTGACACTGCCGGGGCGTGAGTGTCTTGAGTCCGAAGTGCAGATTTAGAGAATAGATAGAAGAATGTCTCGTTAAGGAGGCGCGCCCAGCCTCTTCACTACGTTCTTTCACTGAATCCCCTCATCCACATCCGGCGGTAGCAGGGTGTATACCATACGGACAACAGGCGTTTGAGCTCCCCGGCCCATCCCAGCCCTCGTCACAGAGGATATTTCTGATTTTACCAAACCATCAATATCTCTTCCCCATGTCCTCTCGATATTTCATTCTATCGGACTATATGTCCGTTATGCCGACGTTGCCTTCTATCAAACGTTGCAGTCGAGCATTACCGTCAGCAAGACCCTTGCCCCAGTCCTACCTCGGCTGTTCTAGGACACGCAGATATTCCTAACCCAGGACAATGCTCCTCCCGTGCCCTGACAGAGCTAGTCGCTGCCCAGTAACAGGACAACTCGCTGCATTCTGCTCGACACATTCACGCTCAGCCCTGGAAAGGGAAAGATTGTCGGTTCCTTCTATAATTGCACCCATCCCTTCCTGGAACCTGGTGGTCTGTGGGCAGCAAACTGCTTCTGTAAGGGCAGATGGCCGCTATGCTTCAACTGCGACCAATTCCTACCAAGGGTATATGGTCCAGTCTAGACAAGCCTATGAGAAAAAGACTAGAATCCTGTAGCGAGAGGGTAGTTCCCCTCCACCGTCGAATCGTCAACATCCGGGGAGATCGTGGAAGTTGTTATATGCACATGTACGCAGTTAACTTGGCCGCGTGACGTTTATCAAATACAAGCGCCGCGGGACGCCGAAAACGTGGACTCTCCGTCTCTCGGTCAAATTCATGCTCGTTCAAGTCTTGCCCCAACGGGTTCATGCGTTAAAATACGACGGTAGCCATGCTTTTTTGACTCCACCTACGCACCCACACAAGAGACATGTAAACCGGTCTTGGCCCCAAGAGACACTAAAGAAGCCAAAAAGAACAACCACAGAAGAAGCGATCCAGAACAAAAAACATCACCAGTGCTTTCGTGTGTCTGTCTAAGCGTCACCTTGTGGTCGTAACACACCCCCAGTTTACCTGGCCTATTGAACGCCCTGCCTCGATCGCTTCATCCTCCCTTCATCCTTGGAAGTCTCCCTTCTGACCACTTTCTCTCTCTCTTTTCTAAGCTTTCTGTATTTCTCAAATCTCCTTTTAGCTCTACATTACTGTTGCACGCAAACAGAGGCCATGTCCCACTGACAAGCCCTTGTTCACACACAAATGTGATAATTCAGGAAGAGATCCGAGAAGAGTGTCACGCTCACTGCAGAGCTCTTGCCCCATTGCAGTTGGCCGTTGTGGGCGGAAAGGGAAACAACATCCTGGTGGCACGGACGGGGAAACAAGTCGACCAAAACGGGCATTTTTGATCGCGTCCTTTCCTTTGCCTCGGCTGTTAATTTTTTTTTCCCTTTGGTCATCCTTCACACAGCTTTGAAAAATATTTCAACTACTTCTCTAATTATGGCAAGAGCTTAGCTACAACAGAAGGAATGAGGTCCATTGGCTTAAGGGTTTACGCTGATGAGAGGGTAAGACTGAAGAATTTGAGTGAGTCTCGACAAGGGATTTGGAAAGCCGCCTTTAGAAAGCATTGCTGGCGGTCGCGACCCTCCCTGGTCGAGCGGAACTGGTAGCTGGGATTTCAGACGGGTGGATGAAGATATTCAAAGTTAGGGAAATAGAGGGGTAAGGTGGGGGTGTGTCTTTATCGATGAAAACATGTGGGGTTTTGTTAGTGATGAAGGTATCGTGTAGCAAGGGCAGTATAGAGGCACACACGAAAAAGGGAGAAGGGAGAAGCAAATTTCAGTCGTAGAATACGTTAGTTTGCCTCTTTGTTCGTGATGTTTGTCTATTTTTCTAGCGATTACCCATTCTCGATTCTGGATTCTTTCGCAATTCAATTCCGTCTAACCCATCAACCCTAGAGGCAAATTCCCATCCTTGCACTTTGTTTTATACATACCCCTCCCTTCGGAAATCCTTCAACCTCCACCATTGACTTCCTCCATAACAGCTGGTTTCGTTGTTTTTGATATCTTAACCCTATGGTAGTCAATTCCAATAGCTTTCCTTGGTAGGAGACAGGTATGTATACACCCACCACAACTTTCACTACTTCGCCATTTCAGTCACTTCCATTTGGGCTCATATGGCTACGGGAGATGGCATAGTATCTTACAAGGTTGTCTGCTGGCTATTTCAAGGCGTCTTCAGCAAGTGGTATTTTCAGTTATTGCAGTCGCGACGCAAGAGACTACTAATTCATTGTTGATTGCTCTAGGTTTTTGGGACCTGAGTTTACCCCATGTCTGAGCTGCCAAAGCGACTCTGCTTCTAATCTTCACATGTAACCTAACTCATAGTCGAGACAAACGAAAGGATTTGGTATACAAATAAGATGTCCAAAATGTGTAGAATTCTTGGGTAAGCACATATATGTCAGGCCTCTTTGCCTTCGTTCTTTATACATTCTTCACCATCTCCGTGTCCCTGTCCGCCAAAGCCGATCGGTACTCCGTTTGTCTGTGACCGTCACTCCCGCCGCAACGGTGCGTTTGCATCTCGATAGACAGCCGCCCTATCCGCGCTACCCAACCAGCCCCGCCTCAACCATAAGTTCTGCTGACTCTGTTAAAGAACCTAATGTACAAGCCTAACGGCCCCCCACGTCGACGTCACAAATACACACATCTGAACAACTACAATCCAGCACGTTGGAAATGGTAAGTGGCCAACTAGCCTAGTTGGGTAGTCCAGAATCGCCATCCCGTTCTCGCTTATCTCAATGGCGTGCATCATTACAAGGGGTCATGACCGGGCAGACAGGAGATTATGAATTATGGCTGCCGGGCTCCCGATCTGGCATCTTGAATTATTATGAGTAAGTAAGGGCCATAAGGTTCTTTCGCCATGCTAACTTTTAGTTTTATTGCCACGATAGATTCAGTGTGGGCTGTCCAGACCTCCCCACACGGGAAGATTTATCTAGATTTCGTGAGCTAGCTCAACTAGCGGGTTAACAAGGGAACTAGCGTGTCCAGTAGAGTCTGCCGTTAAATCGCAATTGGCGTTTCTCCACAATCATTATGGCCGTAAAGCTTTACCATTAAATCCCATATCCACATCTCTGTCCATTCAAATTGGAGGTTTGATAGGACCACATAGCTAACAAAAGAACACTCATGGTAACAACAAGCGGTCTGGGGTCTGGACGTCCACAGAATCTCCAGAGGATAAAATAGGAATTATCGTCAGCCACCAACTAGTAGGTCTCTCAGCAAGAGAGAGAGCGAGCAAATGCATTATTCAACAGTAAATTCAAAATAATAGAGAATAATGTCATAAAAAGAGAAAAGCTCTCCCTGTCGAAAAGTGCAGGCGGGTGGCCGACCAGGACGTTAGCTTTCCTGTACTCTTTTCTTCCCCAGCATGAACTATAAAATCTTGAGCATTAAATCCAACTATTACCCAATCCGGACAGACATATTAGCTTCCTGGTTGTTCCACCCACCCCCCTCGTGGCTATTTCTTCACAGTCTTTCAGTCGGACTGCCTTAGCATATAACATAATACCTGTATCCCAAAATCTGGCTCTGTTCTGGACAATCATCAACCTTCCGTCCCGTTCTTTAACACAAGGCCCGAACCGTAACATCAACTTCAACTTAAAACCACAGTCTTCTGCTGTTCCTTCATTCTTAGCTTCACATTCTCCCTCGAAACATCTTACACTTTACTTTTTCCGCCAACGTGAATCTACTCGTCATCAAGCATAACTTACTGTCTATCGCCTTATGTCTTTGCTTGCTCACCGCATTCTCGCTCACCTCCGTCTACATTTCTCATCACAGACAAGCATCATCATCACCGGTAAACATTCTGTATGGTCTTCCTTCTAGCTTCATCTCGTCCGCATGGTACCTTTTCAGTCACGCTTGTTCCAGTCCAACAGAAAGTATCAACACAGGTATACTAGTGTATACAGTGCTTTCGACGTAATCGTCTGTTTTCGTATGAGCCGTCTTCCAGTGTGTCTCCAATTACGTCTACTTCTATGACAAAAAGATAGATCATGGAACTTTGTTACAATCATCAAATATGGCCTGTTTCTTAGTCCTCGATCTAAGAGGACTGTCGCCACCGGAAAGTGCCTTGGTGATCTTTTGCATCAACCTGTTCCTGATTTGGAGATGACGTTTTAGATTTTTTCAAACTCACGGTAGCTTACCACGGAATGAACCTCATCCTGCGGGCGAAATTGCAAAAAATCAAAATTGTCTGAACCTAAACTAACTTCTATAAAGACCATAGCATCCCACTTCCATTTTTCCATTTTCTAGATTTTTTTTTGAATCACCCTGTTTTTCTTTAGAACTGTGTCAACTTGTTTAACAACCAAGACTTGTATCAGTTTTTCTTCACGGACTCATCTATCCTTCCTTCCATCTTCACCTATTCCTTCCTCACTGATTCCTCATTTCACATTGTATATCACCACTACCTCATTTCTTCACATCATCTCTCGGCAACTTCCTGCCCACACCACTCTGTGTTACAAGTTTATTCTTGCATCATAGTCTTCGTTCAAAAATTCAGCTACATCGTACTCTTGTCCGTGGCAAGCTGTCGAGCGCCTTTTTTATATTTGGCGCCCTATTCTCCGCCACCTAAAACTTTTACAACCTTTCGACTACCTTTGAATATCGTTATGAACGCGTATAGACAAGAACCGGCTCAGATTGCCGACCGATCTTCCACCTCCGCCACTATGATGAACACGGGATTTGAAGCGGCCCCGGCTTTTAGCCATTATCATGGCCACTCCTCGGTGGCCTACGACAACAACCGCGCCATGGATGCCCATGCCTATGCTCCCAGAGCTGAGACTCAGATTCAGGGCTCCACTGCCGTTTCCTTGGAGCCATCCAGTGGAGCCATCGGAAGCTCTTTTGTTGTCCGCATCCAGTCCACCTTCCCCCTCGATTCCAGAAACACGGCTATCATGTTTGGAGGTCACCAGTTGGGTACTAAGGTCTCTACGGATGGCGCCTATTACCTTATTGCGGCCACTGTCCCTGGCGGAACTAGCCAGTACTGCAGTGTGGAGGTGGTTACCTTTGGCCCTGACGGTGCTAAGCTGAGCTCGTATACCGCCGGAAACTTTTTCGTGAACACTGGCAGTATCTCTGATCACCCGCTCAGCCAGGGTAGCTCGTCGCCCATCTCCCCTCCCGGCGCTGACTCCCGTCTCTCCATGGGCGACAACAACTACGAAGTTTCTAGCAGCTCTGCTCAGGTGCAGCAGACCATGGACAACCACTACGGAATCGCATCTACTCCTGCCTCTGCGGTTTACCATGAGCAGCCTATGATGGGCTACCGCGGAGCTTCGTCTAACTACGCCAACCCGATTCCTGCTCCCCAGCAAGTCATGCGCCCACCTGTCTCGTCTAGCAACTGGTCCTTCAACACTCCTATCGACAACGCCAACCCAGTCTCTCTTCCCATGCGCTCTTCTGGTATGCAAGTGAGTATGCACACTACTATCGATGAACACATGGGGCCCAGCACTGGTGTTCCCCGGTTGATCCGCAGTAGCATGGTAGGCACCCACCTCCAGAACGCCGGTTACCATGGCTCTCACGCTCCTACGACCCACAAGCGTGTCGAGCTCATTACTGCTCGCCCCATCAACGAAATGGCTTCGAACTGGACTGCTGAGGAGATTGCTGCCAACCGCCGTGTCGTGCGCTTCAGTCGCATCCTTCGCGACGACGCGATTGATATTTCTTTCGCCCCGGTTCCCGACAATGAACGCAGACAGTCTGGAACTCCTGCCGTGAGCTGCATTCACTGGCCTGGACACAACGCGTGCTACATCACTTCAGTCGACACTATTCTTCTGCTGGAGCAACTGCTTGTCGCGCCCCACCGGTTCACTGTCGAGGAGAAGAACCGCATTCGCCGCAACCTTGAAGGTTTCAAGCCGTCCACTGTTGGGAAGTCCAAGGCTGAGACCGAGAACTTCTTCAAGATCATCATGGGCTTCAGCAACCCCAAGCCCCGCAACATTGAGAAGGACGTCAAGGTCTTCCCTTGGGCTTCTCTTGAGCCAGCCCTCAAGAAGATCATTGGAAAGTACGCCATGATTGACAAGCCTTCCGAACTCGCCCGGATGGCCCAGAGAACTGCCTACCGCCCCGAATCGTCTTCTGGTCCCGCTGTCACGTACAACAATGTTCTCCCTGCTCCTGCGGCTTTCCACAACGACATGCTGACCTCGCCTCGTACCAACTGGCCTGCCTACCCATCCAGATCCGGCCAGCTTGACACCAGAACTGGTAGCCACTCGAGCGCCCAGAGCATGGACAGCTGCACATTGTCTGTGTCTACAACCGGATCTTACATGCCCAGCATGCACGTTGCTCAGCCTAGTCACAACGGTAGTCAGGTTGGTTCCATGCCTCCTGCCAGATGGGATCAGACCGGCGCGCAGGCTGCCTACGATACCGGAGTCCACCAGTACAACGCCTCCACTTACGGATCCAACCTCCAAGATTCTCACAGAACTTAGATGTTTCCAGGGTCCCTCAAAGCATGTTGTCTTTGTGTTTTCAACAGATTGGCTGGTGTTGGGCCATATCTTGTTTTGCATCGTTTCTTCCGGTTCCCAGTCCCAGAGTCTTGTCAACTTTGATTGTTTTTTTTACATCCTTTTTAGGAAGATTTTTTTCTACATCAGTTTTTTTCGCATTGGTCGCTTAAAGTTTCGCGCCTTTGTCTTTTAGCATTTTGTTTTTGACTTTGTGATTTTTTTTTTCCTTTTTTTCTTGGTCATCTCTTTGGGAGGGTGCCTTATATCGGCCTCAGTATCATCATGCTTTTTCCCTTGGGGATGGCCAAGTGTGTCATTAATCAGCTTTTTGGTTTTTGTTTTTTGGAGGGCATGATTTCATTTGTGAACGATCTCTTCTTGTCGGTAACAACGATCTGCTAGTACATTTGTTTTTTATGGTGTTTGGAGTACATGGTTGCCTTCGGGCTTTAGTTTAGATTTATTCTTTGGGGCAAGGTCCTCATTGAGTGCCATCACTTTCTGGTGATATTTCGGTTTTGGTTATGGGTTTGATTTCTTGTGTGTTCGCAGCGGCTAAGTGAGGGCTTCAAGTCGTCACTTGATCACACCGTTTTGGGGTGGTCAACTAGGTCATTATAGTTATGAATTGAGTCGCTATTAAAAAAATGTTCGTGATCTTTTAACAATACTTGTGATCCCCTTGATGTGACTCTTACAACTCATACAGTATGTATTAACAATCTAAGCAGGCTTAGCAAAGACAAACTCCTCCAGCTCAGTGAAGGCCTTCTCCAGGTCATCATTGACAATGATGACATCGTGGACACCGGGAGTCTTGGAGAACTCAAGCTCAACCTTGGCCTGAGTCAAACGCTTCTGAACGCTCTCCTCAGTCTCAGTACCACGCGAGCGCAGACGCTTCTCAAGCTCCTCCTCAGATGGAGGGGCAATGAAGACATAGCGAGCATCGATGGGGCTCTTCTTCACCGACTTGACACCCTCCATCTCAATATCCAAGACAACAAGCTGGCCCTTGGCAGTCTGCTCCTGGATAGTCTGCTTGGAGGTACCGTAGCAGTTATCGCCGAACTTGGCCCTAATTTTAGATTCCCCGTTAGCTTATGACGTAGAGTACAACGTTGTGCGTGTGGAGAACTTACCACTCGATGAAGCCGTCCTTCTCAACAAGCTCCATGAAGGACTCCTTGGTGACGTAGTGGTAGTCGACACCGTTGGCCTCGCCGGGGCGGGGTCCACGGGTGGTGTGGGAGACGGATAGGGCGAAGGTCTCGGGGTGACGGTTGAAGAGCATCTTGTAGAGAGTACCCTTGCCGACACCCGAGGGGCCGGAAATGACGATGGGACGACGGTCGGTAGGAGCTATGTGGGACACAGGATATAGGTTAGCTTGGTAGTTTCTAATAGCCCGCATTCAGAACTTCCAAAGAGTCTCTCGTATCATAAGATACCCCCCTATCACTACAAGATCGCTAAGCCCAACAACCCGCCTCACCAGGCAACAGATCGCCACGTTTCACACCTTAAGATACCCCACGCGAACCTTGCTGTCATTGCCCCTCCACCATGCAAGCCCTAGTAAGCACCACCCAGTATTCTTCCACACACAACTACAAAACAAGAAAAAAGAGACTTACCAGACATTTTGGTAATAATGCGACTGATATTACGATACTGGAAGGGGAGAAAGCGCATCGAAAGTAGGACTGGGATCGACGTAACACCCTCTTCAATGAAATCTCGAGATCATCCGGGCTTCGAGGTAACAGGGGCCATCCAGTAGCAAACATTCCCCCGCCAAATCGGGAACGATGCGCTTATCGATAGTGAGTCGATAGGGTTAATAGCCCTATTATTAACAGCACCATTGTCATCTGATTCCCCAACATGATGAAGAGGATGACAATATACCCAACTAAATGGATGCATCAACATACCACCACACCAAAAAGGTGGTTTGTTATATCTGTCGCTACTGCCATTCCTTACAAGTGAGGGTTTTATTACCGTCCTATACATACGGTTCCTTACTCATACAACAACAACAACGGTCCCTTACTCTAGGATAGAACAGTAGGCTTGCAACCAGTGAGAGCGATAGCTACAGACCCTCGTCTGACAGAATGTCTGAAAAACCTATCCGTATCCAGCGAGACAACATAACAAACGAATGACAATCAGAGAATTTTAAGGATCAATTTCGCCACTCAACCAACTGCCAAAACTCTCGACGACGAAAACGAAACGAAGAAATGACTTGAGTCTATGTCTACAGTAACCACATCATCGACATCCCAGCTATGCCTGCCGCCTAAAGTCACGGATGGGGCACCTTCAGGTACAATGAGAATTGGAGAGAAACACTCACAGAGTGGTATGGCAATAGATTATCAATGCTTGGAGAAGCTATCTGCTGTCTTCATTTCCGTGATTCTGTATAGTATGGGGTCAGCATGACGTTTGTCTGCCTTGATATGTTGCCACTACACATGATCATCTGTCGATACCTGCGCAACACGCTTAGGCCAGATTTAGATCTCTGCTATTTCGCGAGTTGTGCGGAAAACGGCCTTCATCGACCTGCCAGAAAGTGGTCGTACCTTTCTGTTTCTGATAGTCGGGGTTTAAAGTCCTCCAGTCAGTACGAACTGCTCGTAGATCCGTCGTCTACAAACTCATCCGCAATCAAGCGCTACTTCTAATGAACAGGCACCATTTAGACTTCATCAACCACATATGCCATCAATCACTGGCTCTCCCTTCGCACGCGTAAAACTTATCTTCCCTTTACAGTCAGCGTTGTCGGATCCGAATTATTGAAAACAACTTCGTATCTATCTTTCGACATGAATTTACAAAAGTTCGACACATTAGTAACATGGTCACTGATAGGGTTAATTGATGCCAAGGGACTTGGCTGCTTAACCGAACCTTTGTCCGGCAGATACCGATGAGATCCCCCAAATCAGGAAATAACTTGTGTAAGACGCAAATTAGGGACGAAATAGGTTCTTCTGAACAGAACAAAGGATAATTGGGAGCTGTGCTGCCTAACTGCATGTCATAACTATTATGACGTCATACACTATTCACTACACTATCGCCTAGCTTAATCGTGAAAACGGCCAGAGCTTTACCCCTCATTTTAGGTTCGGGCTCCAGGAGCTGATCTTTTGGCGAGTCATGGGCTATCGCTGTTACAACGAACTGCCCAATGCCAACATCATGTCCGAGAGATTCCGCAAACGTTATTCTGTCCGTCGATCGCTGAGCTTGGCCCTCAAAGCGAGGTCCTTTCTTGTCACCGTGATAACCCGATGGGACTTTTTACCAGCCTCCGTAAAAGAACCAGTAGCCACGGCCAGAATGCATTCTTCGGTAGACCGAAGCTCCTTCAGCCCCCCATATTAAGCAGGTGTGATAGCGAATGTAACTATGGCCATAAGAACGACACCGCGACCGAGATCGCCGTTTTCCGGATTTCGAGCGCTCAACTCTCCGCTGCTAAATTGCCTCGCAGCCAATGGATACGGTATCATGCGCTGGCACGGGGCTGTTGTTCTTTACGGGATAGTGGAGTTGCGCAGATGCAGGGGGTCGCAAGACAGCTTCTGAATTTAGACATGTCCGTATGGTCAATGTGGCGGTGGGCTGGGAATCTCCTTCTGTTTACAGCATTGGTAATTCTAGTTGGCGGATAGCAAAACAAAACAGCCATGCATCATGGAAACCGAGGCTGCCAGTTGATGGCAATTGAGGCTTTTTTGTGGTTGCAGGTAAACAGAACACGATATACAGGGGCGACAAACGAGCGTCACTGGGTACTGAGATGCAGGAGTATGGGGACACGACATAGATGGAGGGAGGCAGTATCGGAATACGGTATTCGTCAAACCGGACCAGAAGACATTCAGACATGGGCAAAATAAGCCCTTGAATGGGGGCCCCTGATTGTGTCAAACAACCCACACTTGTCCGATGCAATCACCAAGGGAAGGATTCATGTTTCCATAAGTTGGACGATTCTAAGTTGGACATGAGCAAATTTGTTGATAGGCAACACCGGAAACCACATGATGGTCAAAAGGCAACTGGAAGTTTCCAGTCCCCAGAACGGAAGGAGAATCCTCAATGCAACTTCCGAGTCGCTTAGTGGTCTGGGCGGCCGGGGATGCAAAAGGGCACTGGCCGGATTAGGTCCTAGACAAAGATTCCCCACCACCTTGACAGGGGTATGGCGACGGGCCGCAAAGATTTTCTCCACCGGAAACCTTGTTTAGTTGCGGGGACAGGGGAAAGTAGACGAACCGGACGATTGTAATCGCCTTCCAGTCTGAGTATCGCCAAGCTTGGGATATGTCCTTATGGTAGTTGAATTATCACGCTTTGCCAAGAGGTAGCTGCAAGGTGGAACGCTCAACCGTGGTTATTGCATGACTGTTGATGTAGTTTGTTGCCATGACGGTATATCTCATGCCGGAGTTAGGAGGCAGAACTTGATATAAAGATCAGGACTGGTTCTCGTTCAAAGTGGGGTATTGTTTCTCCTTCTCCATCACTCAACTTCAATTCAACACTTCTATAACATTGAACATCCTTCATCTACCACTTCATTGTCAGAGCATATCTCCTTCTGCATTCATTCACATTCATCATCATTTTTGCATTTTAGCATTTGACGCTCAGTCACAAACATCACTGTCATAGGACAAACACATCATCACCATTACCGCATTTGGCATTTTCATTGCATCGTCATTCACATCTTTGCATCTTATCATTGGCATCTACCTCATTTGGACATTGCATCTTAGCATTTGCATTCACACACATTACCTGCATTTTGGCATCTACATCCACATCGTTAGCATCATGGCATCCGCATTCATACCATCATGAACCTTTTGGGATCTACATCTACATTTTAGCATCTGCATCATCAACATTGGCATCTGCATCAGTAGCATCTTAGCATTGACATCTGCATCCACATCATCATGAGCATTTTTGGCATCTACATCTGCATCATAAGCATCTTTGCATCAGCATCTTAGCATCTTAGCATCTTAGCATCAGCATCTTTGCATCAGCATCTTAGCATCTGCATTCTTCACATCACCAGCATCTGCATCATTAGCATCTCGGCATTGGCATCTATTGCATCTCAGCATCTCAGCATCATCCCCATTTGCATCTACATCTACATCTACATCATCTACTGCATTCTAGCATTGGCATCTTTGCATCATCATCATTATCTGCATTGGCATCTACAACATCTGCATTGGCATCTGAACATCAGCATCAGCATCAACATACTGCATCTCATCATCTATACCCCAATCATTCAAGCATTTCATTATCTGCATCTTTGCATCTGAGCATCACCATCTACATCATCTATAGCATCGGCATACTGCAATTTTGTCATCATCATCAATACCCTAGTCATCTAAGCATTCCACTTTTTCTCTGCATCCTAGCATCATCATTTATAGCAATTGCATACATACTGCATCTTATCATTTATATCATCATTTACTTTGCATTATCCACCTACTACATTTGATCATTGCATCTTATCATTCGCATATCACATCCTAGCATTGACATCCGTCCACATTCTCTGCACACTGCATCCTATCATCATCACTTGCATCACAATTTTGCATACACCCCCGTTGCATCCACTCAATCATACTGGTAACCATCTACCAGCCCATTCACATTTCACAGCATTGTTGCATCTGTACACATACTTTACATCATTTTTGGCATCTTATTACCCATTACCATTGCATATCCCTGCATCCTTCCTCTTGCATCACACCAGAAGCATTTTCTACATAAGGCTCATCATCCGCATCTTTTGCATCTTCTACATTTTTTTGCATTCCTCATCGCCTTCATCATTCATTGGCGTTGCCTCATTCTGCATTTTGCATTCACCATACTTGCATCTCCTCTCATTTCACTTCATCATGTCTGTCTCCTCTGTTCTTACCTTGTTGGCTGGCGCTGCCACGCTGGTGAACGCCCTTCCTTCCTCTTCTCGTCGTACCGTTGAACACGTCCCAGAGCTCCCTACCGGTTGGTCTATCAGCGGCCCTGCTGCCGACTCTTCCCAGATCAAGCTTTCTTTTTCTCTCCGCAACAATGAGCAGATGGAGACCTTGAAGCGTCATATCCTCGACACTACCAATGTGAACAGCCCTAGATACGCTTCCCATCTCTCTGCCTCGGAAGTTCACGCTCTTCGCACCGCCCCCGAAGACCGTGTTGAGGCTGTCCGTCGCTGGTTGTCTGAGTCTGGTGTGTCTGCTAGCTCCATTGAAACTCGTAACGATTGGGTTCATGCTACTACCACTGTTGAGCAAGCTCGTCTTCTTCTTGATGCCGATATCAACGTTTACTCTTTCAATGATGAGACCAAGAGTCTTCGTGCTCGCGAGTACTCCCTTCCCGAGCATGTCGCACGCCATGTCGACTTTGTTCATCCCATCACCAACTTTATGACCCCAGCTTCTTCTTCTCAGCGCCGCTCTGACTTTGAGTCGCTTGCCAAGTCTCAAAAGAAGCGTGCCATGTTCTTGGGCACAGACAAAGACGTCCATAACACCAAGGTTCAGACTCTCGCTGCTAATTCCTACCCTTGCTACCTTGAGGTCACCCCTGGCTGTCTTCGTGAGCTTTACAACATCACTGTCCCCGACGATACCACTTCTGCTGCCCATCTTGGTGTTGCCGGTTTCCTTGAGCAATACCCCACAAACAAGGATCTTGGTGACTTCTTAGCCGAGCAACAGCCCGATCTTCCTGACTCATTGTACAACATCACCTTCCAGTTGATCAACGGTGGTATCGATGATCAAAGTGAGAGAAACGCGGGTGGCGAGGCTTCTTTGGATGTGCAGTATGCTATTCCCCTGGCCTACCCTGCTTCTGTCTCTTACCTGTCTACCGGTGGCCGTGGCGTTGAAATTGACGATAATGGAAACAATAAGACTGTCGCTGACTCCGAGAACGAGCCCTACCTCGAGTTCTTTGAGGCTCTCCTTGCTATGGACGAGGAAACTCTCCCATCAGTTATCTCTATTTCATACGCTGATGATGAGAAATCCGTTCCTACTGCCTACGCTTACAAGGTTTGCGACCTCATTGCTTCTGTTACTGCCCGTGGTGTCTCGGTTTTGTTCGCTTCTGGAGATGGTGGTTCTCGGGGTGTTCGCGCTGGAAACTGCTTGACCAACGACGGCCTCAAGACTAAGACCACCACTACCTCTTTCCCCGGGTCTTGCCCATGGGCTACTTCTGTTGGTGCCTTGGAGAACGTTGAGACCCCTACTGCAGCAGACTTTTCGACTGGTGGTTTCAGTCGTCTCTTCTCTCGTCCTGATTGGCAGGAGAGTGCTGCTACTAGCTACATCTCCTCCCTGAACGGTCTTCTCGATGGCTACTACAATGCCTCCGGCCGTGCTATGCCCGATGTTGCTGCCATTGGGTCTGAATTCTTGATCAACAGTGGTGGCTTTGAGGGTACTGTTTACGGAACCAGTGCTTCGACTCCCTTATTCGCCGCTGTCATCACCCGCATCAACCAAGCGCGTGCCAAGGCTGGTAAGAAGCCAATCGGTTTCTTGAACCAGGCTCTTTACTCCAGTGAGATTTCCGCGGCCCTGACTGATGTAACTGTCGGTACTTCTGACGGCTGTGTCTGGGACGGTACTCAGTTCAGTGGCTGGCCTGCCAAGGCCGGTTACGATGCAGTTACCGGTCTTGGCATTCCAGGTGACTACTATAAGCTGGAACAGGCGTTCCTCAATCTGGCTTAAACCTTCCATCATACAAAAAAACATATGCATTTGACACGATGAATGATGCTCTTCTGAGAAGTGTTATTCGAATTGAAGATTTCTCTCCATGGATCATCCAGGTGTCGATTAATAATCTTAATCCAAAATAAAAATTGTCTATTGTTCTACTTAATCCTTGATTTAACCTTGTGATCTGCCTTTATATACCCCGCTATTGATTTGGAATGTCTTGACATTGTTTGATTTCTTATAAATATCCCTTGGTCGCACTTGTTTCCCTCGGAGTCCTATGTCCTCGCTTGGCAAATACAAGTTTCTAATTGTAGATGCAGCACGGCACGGAAAATGGGTGAAAGGTCTATATTTTGGAGTGAGCCAAGGCCGATTCAAGCTTGTGCTACTGTGTTGAATTAAAAGCGCTGTGCATTCCCGTGAATTCTGTGTTACATGGATCCCGCGGTGATGTTTCCACGACAACTAGTATTTGGCAGAGTCACGTAGAGCGGAAGCATATGCACCATATACAGCTGGCGGCAACGTCGAGATGTATCCGGCGGTGAATTTATGTTTGTTTGTTCGCCCCATTCTGGTATTGAATCAAAAAGACCATCACAGGGAGGCTGTATTGCCAAGGCTGGAGCCGAGAGGCAGTCTGAGTTGCAGATTTAGGTGTGTAAGACCACCGGAGTTATCAAAGAGACGCTAGGGATGTAAGAATCTCAGTAAGAACCTCGCTTTTCGGCATTTGTCATGTAGTAAGAAGTCACCGACAGACTATTTTTAATAATCAAGCGGTAGGTTAAGGTGAGATGTGCAGTGAAGTTTCCATTCTAGTCAATATTGTTGGGGCGGGTAGGAACAGATAAGTGTGGTTACTGCTGTACTTTATTGGGGATACAGGGTATCGCCAGAATTGGGCTGCGCGACTGCACAAAGTTCTTTGACGTTGGTAGCTACGCCCGATTCCTTGTTTTCCCCTGCATGGTACTGAGCTGCAAGCCTCGCTACCATATAATCTTCCCGATTCCCCATTTTCTCTCGTCCATTTCAACCTTTTATCTTCATCGGTCAACTGGATCGCCAAGTTTATCTTAATCTTCATCATCACCATTCTTTCATTAATTCTATTGTTCATATACATCTATCGCCTATAATATTGTAATCATGCAGTTCACCTTGTCTACTCTGCTTGTTCTTGCGAGTGCCCTCCCCGCTTTGACGGAGGCTCGCAACATCCCCCACCTTCCCAAGGGTAGCCGTGACGCTGGTGTCAACATCGCCAGAGCTGAAGCGGCTGCTGGAAGCACCAACTCTACCGAGATCTTCACTAACCAGCCAGGTCTTGCGTACCTGGCCCGTCTCAACGGCAATGTCAATGGAAGAATTGAGGCCTATTCCGACCCTTCCGGTTGGGGTACCATCTTCCACTTGAACGTTGACTGGTTGGATCCTAGCAAGGGACCCTTCGGTATGTTATCATATGTGACAAGATGTTTAAAGCCATTTACTAATGTGTTGTTTTTACATGTTCTAGCCTACCACATCCATGAGCGCCCCGTTAATGACACTGGGGACTGCATGAGCACCGGTGGCCACCTTGATCCCTACAAGCGCGGTAGCAAGCCCGCTTGCGATTCCACTCTGCCCCAGACCTGCGAGCTTGGCGATCTTTCTGGCAAGTGGGGAACCCTTACCCATGCCAACAACAAGAAAGAGTATGTATTCCCCAGATTAACTATTACTATAAGGTACTAACATATCATGGTAGCTTCGTTGATGTCTATCTCAGCACCGTCCCTGGCAACACCGCCTTCTTCGGTGATCGCAGTTTTGTGGTTCACGACAAGGATAGCAACCGTATTGCTTGCGGAAACTTCCACCGCACTCACATGCCTGGCTTCGGAGAGGATCATAGTAAGTCCTGCCGCGCTTGAGTGTGTATAACTGCGATCTGGTGCTGACATGACACTCCCCTTTTCAGAATAGAATGTGATCCCTCGTCCTGCTTCCGTCCCGAAAAAGGTTAGCAAGCCAGTTGCCAAGCAGCCCGTCTTGAAGAATTCCGGCAAGAAGACCCAAGCCAAGAAGCCTACTACCGTGACCGCTGCCAAGACGCCCATTACCAAGAAGCCTGTTACCAAGAAACCTATTAGCAAGAGACCTGTGCCCAAGAGACCTGTGCCCAAGAGACCCGTGTTCAAGAAGCCCTTTACCCAGAAGAACTTCAAAAATATCTCCGGGAAGAGTAATGCCATTCAGATGCCCACCAAAATGGCTCATTCTATGCCCAACATGGCCAAGCCTATGCCACCCCTGGCTTCTGGAGATGCGCCCATTACAGCGATTGCTGGCGAAAAAGCCGCCCCGGAACACAAAGGCGAAGGTGCTTACAACTACCACGGAATTAACCAGAAGGGTGCTGATGAGTCTGTGGATTCTGATCTGTCTTGAAGAGGAGAGAAACATGTTGCATCACGATTGCATAACACTAGAATAGCTTGAGAATTGTACTGTGTCCGTTCATGGACTTATATATTATTACTCTATTACTGCTCCAATCTTGATGTTGTAACATGGCAAGTCCAGTGCCATGATTAGCTTCGTTTATGATTGGGAGGTCATTACACGCCAGTATCATTATATACTAATGGATTTAGGCACCGTTGGTAAGACGGCACAAGGGGCGACCACGCTCAAGAACAGTGGTGCTGCAGGTAAGTCTGCTGTCCTCAATGCAGGTAAGAGCGGAACCGCCTATAAATGATGTTAGTATGTACATAGGAGCATGAAAAGCTATGAGATTAGACTTACAGTTGTTTACGTTGGCGGGCACACATCTACCGCTCTCGCCGTTGACACTGCACACATCCTGCTTAAGGGAAGTGGCGGCAACACAGCAAGCACCGGTAGGAACGGGTCTGTTGGCATTGACACCAGTCTGACGCTCAACAATGACACCAGCCGAGACGGCGGTGAAGAGGGTGAAAATGGTAACGATGGAGAACTGCATTTTGAATGAAGAAGCGTGGTATATGTATAATGTGAAGTGGAATGATGAGTAAAAATGAAAAAAAAGTCAAATGAACCGCACAGCGGGAGGAAGTGAAGATGGGATGTGTGTTATGGAGGTCTGGCCTGAAGAGGAAAAGGAGATATTGAACATTTTGCGGGTGGACGGGACGGTTTATATAGATGAGCTCTATGGACGATGTCTACTTATGGTTTAAGGTTATTTGGTTGAAACGGGAGGAAATTGAAATGCTCCGGACAGGGGGGTTACCGGGTTGAAGAGATTGTTTCGTGGTGGTGAAGAGGAAGCTTGACTTGGTCTTGGCAAAATTGGAGAATAGCCGTATTTCTTGGCGAGGGGAGGGTCGGTTGGATATGCTTCGACTTATTTACTTGGTGATAATGTTTGGCGGTCTGTGGGGGTGGTCATTGCCGTGTCATTGGGTGTCTTGTGTGTACATACATGGTGGTTTTCTATAGAGGTAGTTAGGAAGTCCTGTTTACATATGTACTTGATGATTTACACATACCACACGACTTATAAACCTTCTCTCCTACATCCATCCAGATCTCCAAATCCACATGTCCATGAAACAGTCGCTGACATCCCAAACGTCAAAATCCAAGTTTCCTCAAAAGTCGGGACCATCACCAGCATCCCCGTTCAGTCACATAGCTGGTCCAGGCGTCACTCCCAGCACTGTTTCACCGACGTCGTGAGGCGAACCGACCGTGATCACCTCGATTATACTTGTTCCTTTGGAAAACATTGGGTTTACCCGGCGTTATGCTTATATCGCCGGCTAGTAAACATATCAAAGGAAGGTTCTTCCGGGTGAGGTGGAAACCGTTGAGATAGGTCAATTTTCCCTTGTGTGACGTGAAAGATGCTTGAAGACTGTTAGTGATGCTCCTGTATATCAAGATATAG